>CBVK0103800522.1:0-18193 GCA_900067695.1 Picea abies | reverse complement strand
GAGGAAGATCCTTCTAGAAGCGGAAGCTTCTATTAGGTCTTCTTACATCCTCCTTATTCTATTTTATTGAAAGGCCTTATTAATATTGACCTTTATTACATCCGAATACATTGATCTACCTATGTGCAGGTTAGGACCTTAACAAATTAGCAACAATGTTGCTTATACCCACATCTTAGAAATATATTAATGTAATAGTTGTGGGTAATCCAAAGTAAAAAGTTAAAATAATTATGAAACATTTAAAACTTGTAACAATATATATTACTTGTGCATTTCCTAAAATCAAAATGGAAATAAGAGTGGCTACTCCAAGTGTTTAAAAGTTCAAGTAGAATTGAACAAATTAGGTGTTAGTCACAAGTGTAAATTGAAGTTTTCAAAATGCTCTTAAAATAAATAAACTGATGAATAAAAGATGTGGCATATTGATGTAGCCAATAAAATTTGATTCATTCACAAGATCTAAAAACTATTCGAACACACAAGAATGGAAAATAACTCTCTTTTATTCCTTCCCCATCCTAACTATTATAATGGAAGTTCAGCCCCTTATAAATACTATTTGAAATTTTCGAAAACAACTAATTTTCGAAAATTATCACATGTCTCTAAAACTGACCAACAACTAAAAGATAACTAGAGAGACACTATTTGTCAACTCTCTTTTCTAATTAGGTGCATAAAATGAGAGATATATGATAATTACAGATTTAAAAAATCCCAAAAAAACACTAAAACCACAATTTGAGACCTTATATGAACAATTTTTTCCTCGAAAATGTGTCGAAATGATGTCCTATCGGAACGATCAGATTGACACAACAATGAACACTTTGAGATACAATCCCTATAAAATTTCATCCCAAACGAATAACTAAGTCAAAAGTTACGACCGTAAAAAATCCCTACATCACATATTAGTCCTATCCATAACACTCCAAAGTATAACTGAACTAGAACACATAAAGTACTTGTTTGGCTTATAAGGAGGTTAGGGGTCAAGGGTTATATCCCACTCAAGAGTATAAGGAGGTATGGGGTAAAGAAAACTCCCTTTAGTGGGATAAGCTTACTCGTCTATTTAATGTCATCCTTGGGTTAGGTGAGAAGGAGTAATGTGATAAGTAAATCCACTTGCTTAAGGTGAGAGTACAACTATTAAGCAGTGCATGATACTAGTGCAAAGGTTTACAAGCCTGGATACTATCCTTAGAGGGAAGACTTATAGGGCTTATCGGAACATGTAACCATTGTTTTCTTTCTAGAATAGGATTATATGTTTCAATTGGCTAGATTATTTTAAGAAGATATATCCATAGAAGGGTAGATTATTCCTAAGGGATATTTCCTCCATAGAAGGAAGTTGATTCTCTAAGAGAAGAAGGAAGTTTCTTCCACGAAGCCAACTTTTTGCTCATGATTCTCACGACCTGAAGTAGCTAAGGTTAGGACCAAATTAGCTAAAGGGAAAAAATGTTTGAGTTAGTGGATTAATGGTTAGAGGGTGTGTTGGTTAGTGAGTAAATGATGTGGGGGTTAAGAGATTAGTGGTTGGGGTTATTTTGGGTTATATGGGTTACATATTAAGGGGTTTATGGTAGTGGGTTGGAGTTAGTGGATTAGTGGATCATGTTTAACATAAATTTTGGAGGTTAATATGTTATAAGCTAGGAGTTTAATGACTTGGTAATTAAATATAGCACATAAATGAAGGAGTTGGCAAGTTATTTCTACTCTTAGTCATTAAACTTTATACCAGTCATATAACTTTTCACTATCCAACTATGCATATTTTTCACTACTTCCTCTAGAGTTATGAAGGTATATACATAATTCAAATTTGTATAGTATGGTTAAATGTTTTTTGTTTTCACATCTAATTATATTATAAACCTAAGTTCTCCCTCATAAGTATACCATGAAATTTTGATATATTAATAAAGATAATTATTGAGAGGAATTTATTATTCCTAATCAACATAAATTTTACATTATGAAAAATAATTTGAAAAGTGGATTAATTTATCGTGAATGTGCTTTGGCTTTTAAATAATTTGTAATTTTTTCACTTTCTCCTTAAAGTTTTCTAAAGTCTCTAAAAATTTATCTAATTCTTATTTTGTGATTGGTTGTTAATTATGTTTAGACATTTTTTTATACTTAATTGTCACATTTAAAAAAATGATTTTAGAAATTAAAAAATCAAAGAGTTTGCCATGTGTCCTTATTGTTGATGATGATGATTAATGTCCACTAAGACCAAATTGGTCTATGAGACCTTAAGAGGGTAAGTGATTACTTGTGATTCTTTAGAATTTTGTTTTTATGCTCTAAAGACATTAAGAGAAGCTTTCCAAGATGACCATAGTTTTGTTGAGTTAAGAGGTTAGGAAGGTTGGTAGTGTGACAAAGATTTTGAAAATGAGATTTAATCTGGATATAGGATGGACAATCTAAGAGAGTGTTTTTCATCTTCAACTTTCTTAGTGTCACAAAGGTGTTTTTCATATACATAAAGTTTCTTTTTTATTTTTATTATTATATTATTTTCATTTTATTTTAAATAATTAATAATAAAAAATAAAACTAAAAATAAAACTTATATTTTCTTATAAAAATACATAAAACTATTATAAATATTTTTTTATTAAATTAATTTTTTAAATGAAAATTATAACATTTAATTAACTTCATAAAAATACAAATTTTCAAAGTTTAAAATAAACTTATTTTAGTCAAACTCCATAAAAATTACAAATTTCTATACCTACCAAGTTTAAAAAAATCATTAATATCTAAATTTCTTTAATAAGAAAAACCTTAAAAACATGAAGCATTCTTCACAGTTCTTCATTAATATCTAAATTTCTTTAATAACAAAAACCTTAAAAACATAAAGCATTCTTCACAATTCCTTTTATTATTGAATAACAATGAAATTTAATTTTAAAATTCATTTTATTATATTTTCCAAAAATTGCTTTATATCTAAATTTCTATGAAAGTTCAACAATAAAAATCTAAATATAAAAACCATAAAGCACTTGCACAATTCCATTAACTTTTAAGTTTATAATTTACAAAATTCTATGAGTTTTCAAAAATTCCTTGATATTGCCATGACTTTTAAGTTTATGATTTTTCAAAAGTCTATAAATTTTCAAATTCCATGATGTCCGAGAATGTAACAATAAAAACCATAAAACATTCTTCACAATTTCATTTATGAGTTAAAAAATAATTAACTTGACCTTTGCTTTGCTTGGATTTTAAATTCTACAATTTTCAAAAAAAATCCTTGATATTTAGATTTGAATCCATATATAGGTTTGTTTGGTATTGCAAGACTAAAAATACAAAGCATTCTTCATAATTCCATTTATCATTGAATCACAATGAACCTTGACATTGACTTGGATTTTAAAATATAGTTTAAAAAAATGATAGTGACATATTAAATACTAAAAGCCATGACCTTGACTTGGATTTTAAAGTATAATTTAAAAATAAAAATCTTTGATGATAGTGACATAGTAAATAATAAAAGCCATGACCTTGACTTGGATTTTCTACGACATAGTAAATAGTAAAAGCATGACCTTGACTTGGATTTTAAAAGCATAAATAAAATAAAAAAAACTCTTTGATGACATGGTAAATAACAAAAGCCAGAAATTATTCCTTGATACTTCCATTTATCATGAATAACAATGAACCTTGACTCGGATTTTAAAGCCTAATTTAAAAAAAATTGCACATCTAGATTTAAAAAAAATTGCACATCTAGATTTTAAAGTCATGACCTTGACTTGGATTTTAAAGTATTATTTAAAAACAAGCCATGACCTTGACTTGGATTTTAAAGTATTATTTAAAAACAAAAATCTTTGATGATAGTGACATAGTAAAAGCCGTGACCTTGAATTAGATTTTAAAAGTATAATTTAATCACCTTGACCTTGACCTAGACGAAAAACCACCATAAAGCATTCTCCACAATTGAATCACAATTGATTTAAAGTCTAGAATTTTCAATCGCCGGAAGCCACGTCGAAATCCTTTAGAGGTAAGTTCTGTTCATATAGAGGTGCATATCTGCCAGAAATGCAGATGGTTTCTAGATAGATAGATAACTGAAACTCCTTTCACCGATAATTTCGCTGTCACAGAAGCGGAAAAGTAGAAAGTCAATATTACCTGATACCTCTGATAGGGCTGTAGAATTTCTCCAACTTTCAAATTAAATAATGAATGCTCACTTAGAGTGCTTTTATCACTTAGGTGAGGAGTTAAGTCTATAGGTGAGGAGTTTCTTTTGTTTGAGTTAAGTCTATAGGAGGGCTGTAGAATTTCTCCAACTTTCAAATTAAATAACGAATGCTCACTTAGAGTGCTTTTATCACTTAGAGTTCTTTTGTTGTTTTTAAGTTTATGTGGTGAAGAGTTTCGTATGTGTTGTTCGGATAAAAGTTTTTGGACATTCTTGTTGCACTAATTGATTCCACTTCCATTCTTCTTTTTCATAAAAAAAACACATCACGACTAACCAACATTTTTTGGTTTGTGCATTATACAATCTATAAGCCTTTGTCTCCTCACAATAGCCAATAAAAATGCATTTTACACTTTTATGATCTAGTTTTCTTCTTTTTTCATCAAGAACATGAGCATAAGCAATACAACCAAAGACTTTCAAAAGATCAACACCACGTTTTGTTCCACTCGATGCCTCATACAGAGTCATATTTTGTACACTTCTCGTTGGATAGATCTATTAAGAAAATAAACAGATGTAGCTACAACTTTATCCCTAAAAATGTTTGGAATATTTTTACCTTTCAATGTATGCTCCTAGCCATCTCAACAATTGTCTGTTTCTTTCGTTCAGCCACACCATTATGTTGGGGAGTATATCCTATTGTGGATTGCCTATATATGCCATTATTTTTGCAATAATCATCAAAATTATTAGAAATAAATTATCCCCCTCTATCTGTGCATAATGTCTTTAAAACATAACAACTTTGCTTCTCAACAACAACTTTAAATTGTTGAAAAATAATAAGAGCATACGATTTCATGAAATACACCCAAGTTCTTCTACCAAAATCATCCACAAAAATAATAAAATACTTATTTTTGTTGAGTGATAATGTTTGCATGGGACCACATATATTTGCATGTACTAGCTCCAATGGTTTTGTTTCTCTCCAAGATTTACCTACTGGAAATGAGTCTCTATGATGCTTTCCTAGAATGTATCCTTCACAAACTTGATCAACACAATCAATAAGAGGAAATCCTTTGACGATTTGCTTATTATGTTGTAACTTTAAGCCTTTTATATTTAGATTCCCATACCTCATATATGCCATAGCCAAGAATCATCATCATAGCCAACTTTTAATGCTCTATTTGCTTCATAAGAAAAATTGAAAGCAAAGATTTTGTTTTGCAATATGTTAGTTTTGGCTATAATATGATTATGATTTTCTTTATCATATATGATACATTCACTTTTATTAAAAAAAAAAGATATCCCTTTTCAATAAGCTGCCCCACACTCAAGAAATTATGTGCTAAGCCACAAACATATAACACATCATTAATATGTTTTACATGGCTTTGCTTTGTTTTTATTGCTATTGTTCCTTTACCTTTAACTTCCACTGGCTTGTCATCTCCCAAGAGTACTTCACACTTTGTAGATTCATCTATCTTGCCAAAACTATCTTTGCTTCCAGTCATGTGGTAGCTGCAACCATTGTCCAAAAGCCACACCTCCTTGGAAACCTTGTTAGTTGAATCACAAGCCAAAAACAAATTTCCCACATCTCCCTTTTCCTTAGAAAAGTTAGCTCGTTGTTTTTGTTTTTTCCAACAACTACTTTCATAATGACCAAATCATTTACAATATAAACATTTCATTTTTCAAATTTTTTACCTCCATCATTAGTGTTAATATCCTTTCCTTTGTTATTTGCATTAAAAACTCTTCCTAGACCTCTATTTGTTTGTCCTCTTCCTTGTCCACAAGTGGTCAAAACTTCTTCATGGGAAAAATTCTCAAATTCATGACTTCTATCTTTGGAAATATTGGCTTTTGCTTGAAAAATTTGTTATAACCCTATAATTTATAGGATCAACTGGTGACTGAAATGTTATCTCTTTAAGTGCTTTTGTTTGTCAAATGGTTTTTCATTCTGCAAATAATTTGAGAGAAAAGAAAAAGAAAAGAAAAAGGAAAAAGAAAAAAGAAAGAAAGAAAAGAATAAAAGAAGGCATAAAAGAAATTCAATAGAGCCCCATGCAATAACAATGACTTGGTCCATACCTTTCAAGCATGGCCAAGTTCTTTTAAATTGATATTGATAGGAGTAGTGAATAAGCTTGGCTAAACTGTTCAATCTTAGCCAAGTAATTTAGGTTAGTTAGTGAATAAATTTGACCAAACTGCCTAATCTTGGTCAGATAACCCCAGGATAGAGTAATTCCTTAGTCCAACAGTTTAATCTAAGCTAATTTTCATAGGTAATTAGGTTAGAGCATAGGGTAGTTTGTTTTATTTCAAAAAAACAAGTATGATGATGGATGTTGAACCATACCTTTGATGTTTGAAGTTTTGATGTCTAACCCCTTGGTGATTAAAACATGGAAGAGCTTGGGAAAACCCACGATCGTGCTTATCCTAAGTTTTCAGAACACATACGTCGTCGCACTCACAATTAAGCACAACGCAAGTATGGATGGCTCAGAGGTTCGCGCCCAGATCTACGGTCAACAAATTTTTTCGGACCCCCCCGACCGTTCTACCTTTAACGGTGGGGGAGGGGTTTGGAATCGGATATAACATATGCACACATTTGGACGACTCAGTTTTCAGCGCCTAGATCCACGGCTCAGATTGGATTCTGGACCCCCCCAACCATTCTGCCTGCATAGATCTACGATTGAAAAGAAAGCACGCAAATCAATGGCTCATGGTGTTTTTTAGACCCCCCCGACTGATCTATCTTTAACAGAGGGGGGGGTCCGGAATGGAATATTCTCTGGTGGGCCCTTTTCCTCTACGTGGCATAAATTCATTGGTTCAGACTTGCACCGCCTATCATTTCTAACATGCCTTGTCACCACCTGACGTCATCATTCACGTTTTTCCTAAGAGGTCACTTCCCATTACTCTGTCAGTCCCTTTACCCTTGTCCACCCTTTACAAGTCCTCTCACCAAGGTCAGTCCCCAATCAGCTCCCGCCACGTTGCCTGGTCATATTCGTCATTCATTATTACCTGCCATCTCATGCTCCAAATGATCCATTGGCAATTGATTACTAGCTAACTTATCCGTTAGCCTGCTGACCTGTACCCCACGCCCAATGGATATCCATTCACTCAAAATCACCGTCTCCCTTCTTTCTTCCATTACTTACTATGTCGTCTCACTAGAAAATACCTTTCCCGTCGCACCAGAGCATTTTTCCCCGTTTTCTCTCCATTTCAGTCAAACATCCCAAGCCACCATCATCCCCACTAACGACTGTTTGATTTGCAGGTATTTTTACAGCGATGGCACCAAAATCCAAGAGGACAGAACCTGAGGAAAATCATTTCCTCCCGCCACCTATCGACCTTGATAGGATCCCCCTGGTGGACAAAGACCATTTAATCACTGACACCAAATGTGAATTCGACTTCGCGGACTTGCAATCAGGGCTCAAAGAGGTTTTCCTTGACCAGAGTGACGAAATTGGGCTTTGGGAGTCAAATCTTCCCCTGTATCTCTTCCCCTAGATTCACCACTTTCCCAAATTCGCCCTCAAATGCCAAACCCATTATATCCCTGAACAAAGAGACATTATGTTTTCGTCCAGAGAAATTTTTTTCCTCATCACACCAAAAACCATTGACCAAACGATGCAAATACCCAGAGTTGAATCTGCCTCACCTTTCAACCTTGAAATCATCACGAAGCTCTACCAGAAGCTGTCTTTTCCCCAAAGAGCTCAGATTTTTGAGATTTTCCTCCCACACTCCGCTCAGCTCCCCACTACAAACCCTCCTTATCCTTCCTCCCTGTTCTTAGTAAAGGGAAACCAGGTCATCATGTCACTATCTGCCTTGCTTGGATATTTTTTGGATCAATGGGTGGATGAACCCATCTTGGAATTTCTGTCCATTTTTTCCACCGATGAGAGACCCACTACTCAGTTCGACTACAGTATGTTCCTGGTGGAAAGCATTCACGAACAATTCATTAACTTCGCCACAGAAGGCATGTTCCGGTATTCTTCAATACTGGCTTACCTGTTCTTTTTCTTTCAAGCAATCAATTTTTCCTTTTCCATGCAAAAGATGGATAAAGATGGGAGACCATAGGCGGTGATAGCGTGGACTTCGCTGCTCAGACATAACTCTACAGAATTTAGTTTTAAGCATTTCATCGAGCAGTTCTACCACCCAGTGGTGAGCATTCTCAGTGGCAGACCCGAACCTAGAATAAACGAGGAAGTTCAAAGGATCCTACACCTCTTGGAGCTTGCAAAAATGGGGGACTAGTACCTGTACCAGGACCAAATAGAGATCAAAGTGTATGGGTGAAAATTGGCCCCATACAAGTTACCCAAATATCTTCCCGTGAGGATTTTTTCCCTGGAGTACATAAGGCAGATGATTTAGGATCAAAGGGAAAATAGGATCATTCATTTGCAATAGTCGAGGCATCGGGGAGGAAGCAGACCGACTGCTAAAAGAAATGATTTTTTTTGTTAGTTTTACATGGCATTATGATCTGTGAGGGATAATTTCCAAGATGAGGGTCAAAAATAAGAATATCCCGTATGTTCACACATCCAGGCCCGAGGTAGAGAAGTTCGCCAACCAGACAGAATGAGAGCCAAACACTCTGGTTGAGACAGAACAATAGGACTCGCCAGTCACTGTTTCACAGATGACTACACCACAGGTTCCCAAGGAGAAAAGGCCCAGGAAGGAAACTTCTCCTTCCATCACTGAAGTATCGTCTGAAGAGTTCCAATTGCACACAAAGAGGCCAAAGACTAGTCAGGCACTTGACACTACTGGTGAAAAGGGAATTCGATCCACTACAACTCTGCAGGTTGATCGGTCACCCGTTAGTATAAGAAGCAAACAAATCGTGACTACAATGTTGCCCAAGAAGCCTACAGATACTCCACCAGTGAACCAGCCGAGCAAAACAGGACAAAAATTGAGTATTTTTGAGAAATATGATTTGATTAAAAAGAGAAATCAAACGCTGACCAGTAGCACGTATGCTCAATTCTAAAAGCAAACATCAACTGCACAACACAGATTGTTGTTTGCGTTCGACACTGAGAAGGGTAGAATGCACATGGCGTTTCTGCAAGCACAGGTGCCAGACACGAAGGTAATCACCGATTACAAAAGGGCAATGTTTGAATTTCAGACTAAAGATGTGCATCCAGCTAATCAAATGGATCTGGACAGGCAAAATGGAGAAATGGTTTTCTCCACATTGGCACATGCTTCCACTATTGCTTCCAAGTTACAAGTACCTATGAATAATGTCCAAACGCAGCTGAAGTTAGAAAAAATATCCTCCTTTGCCAAGGATAACAGGATTAAGACATTGGAGAGACTGGTCCTCAAGATTGGATATAATCCCTCGAACGTGAAAGCAGTCATGGAGATGCTCAAAAATAAAAATGCCAATATAGCATCTCTGAGGAAACAATTGAAATTGCCTCCAACAGAAGATTCACAGAAAAAGCAAATAGCAGAGATAGAAGGGGAGAAGGATGAGATGCTCAAGCTCATCATGGAGCAAAATGCACAGTTGAAAGAAATGGAAGCAGAATTGGAAAAGCTAGTAAAAGAGAAGTAGCAGTCAAAGCCCATGGAGGTCATTCCATTGAGCGCAATTCCTCTCACAAGAGTGAGCATAACGTCTGTAGTAGAAATCCCCTCAACAACTCCACTGACAGCTATGGAGAAGACAGTCGAGCTGGATAAATCCATGGAACACATGAATTTGCAAGAAACAGAGATTAGCAGGCTTAAAAAGGAGATTGAGAACCTTCAAGAACTCAAATCTTCCTTCCAAACTAGCTACACCAAGGAGAAACAAAATTCAGACAAGCTTAAACAGGAATTGCAGTAGCTTCAAAAGCAAACATGGTGGGAAAAACACTAGCTGAGGTCAAAGAAAGTGTATGGATGGACATCACCATGTCCATGAATGAAATATGGCCGATGATAAAAGTCATGTTTGAGCAAAACAAGATGGTGCAAAGAAGTCAGCAGACCATCAAGAAGATAATAGCGAAACTGGGGGAGATGCCCACAGAAGCTACTAAGATCATCAAATTTCTAAATTCCAAAACCAGAGAGGAGCTAGAGGAGTTGAAGATTGAAGATAGGACAGAGACCATCCTCAAGGTCAAGAGGGTCCTGACCAAGAGAGGACTAATGCTACAGCTGGAGGAGAAGGTCTAGACCATGGATGCAAGGGTACAAAGATTTTTCAGCAAGATCGAAGCTCTGCAAAAGAAAGGCCTTCCTGGTATGAGAGATATAAATGACAAATTGATGACACTCCCCGATTATAAAAAGAGACTAGCCACTGTGGCTAAGGATAGCTCAAAATTCCCAGGGATACAAGGCAGTATCACTGGTAAGGAATTCTTGGATGTTTTACAGTTCAACATCAACATACAACATGAAATCCGATACATCTTCATCACCAAGGCAACTTTTTCCAAGTACACAGAGATGGATGAAGTATATCGTAGATTGCTCAAAGTCATCATTCCCAGTCACCTTTGATGGAAAGAGATTTACAATCTGATCGAGTAGTCGATGAGCTATCCTAGCCTAGTCAGCTATCCAATTAGACGAGGTTGTGCGGAGGTCTCACCAATGGTTCACCCAGAAAACAACATGAAGTTTCGACACATCATCAAACAGTGTCCTAGATTTTTGTATCTTGTTAAGTTAGTTAGCTATATTTAGATTTTCCACGTCCTGATCTTTAATGACAGGATTATTTGTAATTTCAATTATAAATACTTCAAACTTGGAAGTATTGAGGGTTGATCTTTACACTCTGCAAGCTACAAGACTGTAATATTTTTATCAAGAGATCTTCCATTAATACAGAGACACGTTTCATAGGATTCTCGCGTGTTGTTCATTGGTAATGTTTTCTTTCTATGTTGAATGTTCCTCTTGCTCAGTTATCACAGTGTTTTCTAATCTAATCTTTTAAAAGTAACATATGTTGTAGGATTTATCCTTGTATACCCTATTTCAGACTTTGAAAGATTTTAATGTTTATCTTCTGATATTACAGTGAAGAAATTCTTAAATGCTTCTTTACTTTAATTGATATTCTCATATTTTCTACTTTTCATCATTTTACTGCTAAAAGAATCCAGCGAATGCATTATCTTGCCTTGTGAAAAGAATCTTTTTATTTATGGTTTAGATTTATATCTTTATAACACAGACCCCATAGCCCAATGGGTGCATAAAGCTCCTTTAACCAACTTAACAAAAACAACAACAAACCTTTTCAATCTTATTTATTTAACTAGCCTAATATCTTAAGGTCAAAACATATCTAGATCATATAGAGAGATCCCTCTCTAAAGCTGGTAGGGCTAGATTCCAGTTTCAAAGTGGTTGGATAAAGTTACCTCTCATAGAATTCTTCTTTCCTAACAACCTCAAGGAATTTACAGAGCGATAACAAAACTCAAGCTCAAAAGATTTTTCAACAGGTCTATTCATCCTTTTCTCATGAGATCGAAGAGATCCCATAAGCTCATTCACAAACAATTGAGTTAAATCTTTAGCTTCTTCAACAACAACAAAAATAACATCAAATTTTGCACGAAGACTTCTTCTATTTTTTCTAAAAAAAAATTTGATTTGTTAAATATTCTCCATAAGATCTAATTTGATTCATTGTTCCCATAACTCTAGTGAAAAATTCTTGCATCTAGATTATGAATTCTACATGCAACGAGTTTCCAATTAGTTTATAAGAGATTGCAATTTAACAACTTTTACCTTATCTATCCCTTGATATGTTTGTTGTAGCACATCCCATGCCTCCTTTGATTTCGTTGTTGCAATAAGTCTCAAAAAAATAGAATCATTGACTGCTTGTTGGATGAAAATATTTTGACTCCTTTTTTTCGATTTTTCCGTAATTGATCTATTTGGACTTGGGTCAAGCCAACAATAACTTGAGCACCCGTTGGTTATGTATGACCATTTTCCACCAAATCCCACAATTCCTATGAAAGAAACAAGGTTTTCCTTATAATGCTTCAAAAACCATAATTTTCACCTTCAAAGATTGGTATTTGAGGGTGGAAAATATTAAGACCATTGCTTCTATTGGCCATTTCTTTAAAAAATTTGAGCGCTCTTTCCAATAGCTTCAATCTGCATCAATCTGCACAAGATTCACAAACAAATTTAATCTTATTCACTATTGTAGCCTTGCTCTTATACCAAATGTAGAATTATGAGACAATTATAGTGAGAAAACGCAACAAACAATACAAAGATTGAAGAAAAACATCAAAGATCTCAATGCTTGATATTCTTCCTTCTCATTCCTTCTCTATTTTTCATATCTTTAATGAATAAATAATACATTAATATATAGCCTTCTGACTTCTATACATATGGAAATTGCTACAAATCATATGCAACTAATTCTAATTTTAACCATATGCGGCTAATTCTCAATAATCCTAAATCACGAGAACACTCACTAACCCTAAATTATGTTGCATACAGTCAAATAAAAATAAGAGTCTCCTCTATGCACTTACTATAATAGAAATTAAGCATTATCTTCAACACTATTTAAAGTGTGAAACCATCTTTTGGTATTGGAATATGACCTCAAACTATTTTTAATTGGATAAAAGATCATTTTCCTTAAATGTAAGGAAACAGGTAAAAACCCAAAACTCATGAACATGTAGAAGTAATCTTGTTTACACACAACAAACAATATAAAGATTGAAGAAAAACACCAAAGATCTCAATGCTTAGATTCTTCCTTCTCATTCGTTCTCTATTTTTCATATCTTTAATGAACAAATAATACATTAATATATAGCCTTCTGATTTCTATACATATGGAAAATGCTACAAATCATATGCAACTAATTCTAATTTTAACCATCTAAGGCTAATTCTCAATAACCCTAAATTAAGAGAACACTCACTAACCATAAATTATGTTGCATGCAGTCTAATAAAAATTTGTTGACATAGTAAGAGTCTCCTCTGTGCACTTACTATAATATAAATTAAGCATTATCTTCAACACTATTTAAAGTGTGAAACCATCTTTTGGTATTGGAATATGACCTCAAACTGGTTTTAATTGGATAAAAGCTCATTTTCCTTAAATGTAAGGAAATGGGTAACAACCCAAGACTCGTGAACATGTAGAAGTACTCTTCTTTACACATAAGAATATAATTTCATTTCAAAATCCTAACATAGTATCAACAAACTATAACAATAATTCCAATATTTATGAGTATTGTAAACTGTTTTTTTTTAAACATCAAATATTAAAGTCATCTACTTCATTTAAGTGTAATTGTTTTCTTAAATTTTACACTATCAAAAAATTTACATTAATTTTTAAATAAGACAATTCTGAAATACTTATAAATAGAATATGATTCAATTTATTAATATATAAGTATAATTACATTTGACATTCACAGGTAGCTTCACCTGATTAAACGGTGGATCTTCTTTTCAATGTCCATCATCAAAATGTGTTTTCTCTGCTAAGGTATTACCTCCCACTGTAATGAAACTAGGGAGATTATGCTTATTTACCAGCACATGTGTTACAAGGAAAATCTCTCTATCGCTAGGGTAAACCAAAACAGACGGAAATGACTACAAAAATCAACTCTATTCTCAAGTATGCTATGTAAACAAATATGCTACCAAGACAAGATAAAAGGCCTACCTCGTCCAGACGTTCGATGAATTCCACTATTGAGCACGTGTTGTCCCTTGGTTATGGATTAAGGAAGAAAGCGAGGAATAAGGAAGAAGAAAGATGAAGTATGAAGAGCGCAGAAGGCACATAGACCAAGGATGGGTCGAAGTGGTCAAAGAAGCAGAAAAGAAGGAGCGAAGTAAAGGAAAGCAATTTGTTGAACAAGAATATCGAAGAAAGACAGATCAACAAAGAAGATGGATTGTGGACAGCTCAACAAGCGGAAAAATACACCAATGGATGCTTTGGAGCATCTCGTGGAAAAGAAGGAAGGACAGGCTGGAAAAGCCCTGAAAATGTGGGTCAAGTGGACCTAGGGTTTTAGCATCTAGGGTTTTGACACTTAGGATTCGGTCTAGGGTTTTC
This sequence comes from Picea abies, assembly GCA_900067695.1. Taxonomy (NCBI): domain Eukaryota; kingdom Viridiplantae; phylum Streptophyta; class Pinopsida; order Pinales; family Pinaceae; genus Picea; species Picea abies. The sequence goes on along the minus strand of CBVK0103800522.1, from coordinate 3,776 downwards.
CAAGAGTCATTGTAATGTATAAATAAAGTTCTACATGATGGAAGTGGGTTGGTTGATATGGTTGTTCGCTTATGTTGTTGAGTACAATTATTGATATTGTGTATTGAGAGAGAGAAGTGTTGTGTTGTGAGAGCATTCCATATTGTGGATCTTCAGTTGGGTGTAAATATCAACCCTGCAGCTGGGTGCGCAGGGAGGGGAGATAGAGAAGAGAGAAAGAGAGAAGAGATATGCAGCTAAGTGCACAGATAGAACTGTATGTTTCCATTTAATATATCAAGAAACACAGTTCTGTGGACGTAGCCCTAAGGAGAGGGTGAACCACATAAATATTGTTGTCTCTGTGGTTGATGTTGTGATTAGTTGCTGACTGTTATATTGTTATTGCATGAATTTTAGATCAAAGAAATAACCCTGCGAAGTAAGCATAATATTGATAACGCATAGCTAGGTTATCTATGTGGTTGTTATGGATTCACTTTGCATTTCCTCTAGTTATAGACACTTGTGTCCTTCAACCTCTCTATTGCTACTTCAAGTGAGACTTCATCTGCTTCACAGGTGTTGTCAGAAGGGCCAGTAGTTAGGGTTTTTTGGTGCGTTGTTAGAGTTGAACCCTGGGTCTACCCCTGTGCCAACAACACTTGACCCAAAGCAATATACCTGCAACTAGTTCTCAACAACCAAGCAAAGAAAACATATGGTGATAATAAATGATGTTAGCACATTCAATAGCATAATCCATTAATAAACATGACGAATACGCCCATGGAATAAAAATTCAAATATTTGCAAGATATCAATTAGACGGGAAAAGAGTATTTCTATTAATATATGATTAGCGGAAGTGAAAATTTTACAGACTTTTGTGTCGGCATGGTTTGGAACAGAGAAACTAAGTTCCTTCTAGTTGGGCCTCTACCACTTCAATCCTCCACCAAAGGCAAGCTCATAAAATAGAGACAATGAAGTTCTCAATCAAATAAGGGAAGAGCTTGGGGGCTGAACACTGTGTTCAAACTTAAAGGACAAAGGGATGCAAACTCAATATGAAGTAAATAATTTCTCCAGAGTAACTTTGCTCTCAAAGTTGAATTCTTTCTCCTCTTTTCCATAGCTCAAAATTGGCCCATTTATAGCCTTCAGATGGAACTAAAGGGCCGAGTCAGAATGTTTCCAGTATATGGAAGGCCAAGGATCATAGATCTCCTGTCGTGACATGGAAACCCAACTCCATTTTTCATTTTTGGGCACAAATCCTGATGTAAACGGGTTGTAGTGGTGCAACCTGTGTATACGCATGTTGTATAGTAGACAAGGTGTGTACATGTGGAAAAATATTTATTTTTAGCTTTGGTATTTACAAACAAGGATGATAAGTCTACATAGGGAAATGGAAAAATGCCTTATGTGCAAGATGGCATAGGGTGAGGAAAATATTGCTATAACAACATGTCTTGACCTAAGCAAACTTATTGATGGTATCTATATTTACAAGCACATGCCATGACCCAAGTGAACTTCTTTATGTTATATATAATGCTAACTTTGATTGAGTGGTTGTATATTACTATCCACACTATAATACTCCAAAAAGTAAAAATAACTATCAAGAGCTCAAGGATAAAAAAACTATGAATGGTTTTAGGATTACCACAAACAATATCAACAACAAATTGTTCAAGAACAAGACTGCATACCAAGAACTAGGTTGCATACTTGATCATTTGTTCACAGGCTCTAAATCAAACTTGGAACCTGACTGAAAACTTTAGATTTCCCCCCTGTCAAGGACAAGTGTTTCAAATTCCCTTGACCATAATGTGTATGATTTCCACAATGCATACACGAATGAAGATCGAAACACTGATCTTTCATATGTCCAATTTTATCAACTAAAAGAGGGCTTCTTGCAAATCCACCCTTTTACAATAATCCAACTCGACAATAGAAAATTTAAATAACATAAAGCGTGTTGGATTTAACAAAAAATGCACCCACTTACAATCACAATTCAATTTCAACAGTATTTTATACTTACAAAAGGAACAACAATAAGTATCAAAAATTGCAACTCAACTCAATTGTGTCTCTATTGTATTGTGTATCTTTTGTGTTTTGTTTCCACATTTGTTTTATTTTATTACTTCGCGGTCCTGTTTTTCTAACAACTAGTATCAAAGCGAAAGGTAACTCACAGGAAAAGAGGGTTCCTGGTTCGAGTGGGAGCAATGTCGGAAGATGGAAAGTTTAGGGTAGAGAAATTTAACGGCCAAAACTACCAGTTATGGAAGATGCAGATGGAAGATTATTTATGTCAGAAGGATCTATTCCTACCATTGGGCGGAGTAGCAAAGAAATCAACGACCATGAAGGACGAAGAATGGGAGATTCTTGAGAGAAAGGCTCTAGAAACGATACGACTGAGCTTGGCAACATCGGTGGCTTTCAATATTTCAAAAGAAAAGACAATGAAGGATCTGATGGACGCATTGGCTAAACTGTATGAAAAAACCTCGGTGTATAATAAGGTATTTCTAATGAAGAGATTATTTAATATGAAGATGTCAGAAGGTAGGTCTGTTGCAGATCATTTAAATGAATTTAATACGTTTACTAATCAACTAAGTTCTGTAAAAGTGGACTTTGGTGATGAGGTTAGGGATCTTCTAATCTTGTGCTCATTACCAGAAAGATGGAATGGCTTGGTCATGCCTGTAAGTAACTCTGTCTCTCATTCAAATACTTTAAAATTTGATGATGTTTTTGGTGTTATCCTTAGTGAGGAAATGCGACAAAAAAGCACAGGTGAGACATCAGGTAATGCGTTGAACATGGAGAACAGGGGAAGACAAAATGATAGAGGAAAGGGGTCAGGGAACTGCGGGAATTCTAGGAAGGGAAGATCCAAATCCATACTTGGAAAGATAGAGTGCTAGAATTGTGGGAAGAAAGGACATTTGAAGAAAGATTGTAGAGCTCCAAAGAAACAAAGAGATGGACAACAGGAGAGAAATCAAGAAGAAAATGTAGTAGGTGATGTGTTACAAGATGCTTTGATTCTTTCTGTAGATAATATTTCTGAGTCTTGGGTAGTAGATTTAGGGGCTTCATTTCATGCCACACCCCATAGGAAACATTTTCTAGATTATGTTCAAGGTGATTTTTGATACGTTCATTTGGGTGATGATGCACCATGCAAAATTGTTGGAATGGGAAAGGTAAAAATAAAGAAACGCAATGGAAACCAATGGTTGTTGAAAGAGGTAAGACATGTTCTAGATTTAAGGAAAAATCTAATTTCAACAGGGCAGTTGGCAAGTGAAGGTTTTGTATCCATATTTACATATAAGACGTGGAAGGTCATCAAATGATCATTGGTGATAGCAAAAGGAGATAAGGTAGGTACATTGTATTTATGTACTGGTAATATTGACTCTTCTATCTCTTTAGCTTCTACAAGAGTGGATACAACACTGTGGCATCATAGGCTGGGACACATGAGTGAGAAGGGTATGCAGATACTTCACAAAAGAAATTTGTTGCTAGATCTTAAACAAATTGATTTGGACTTCTGTGAGCATTGTGTTTATTGAAAACAAAAGAGAGCCAGATTTCTCAGAGTCAGAAAAGAAAAGAAGAATGAAAGGTTAGAGCTTGTGCATACAGATGTATGGGGACCACCTCAGGTATCATATCTTGGTGGCTCTCATTATTATGTTACTTTTATTGATGATGCAACTAGAAAAACTTGGGTTTATTGCATTCGACAAAAA
>CBVK0103800521.1:108-17514 GCA_900067695.1 Picea abies | reverse complement strand
AAAATGGAAGCTATATTATCTTGCTATTGTATGTAGATGACATGCTTGTTACAGGGTCTAATATGCAGGATATAAATATGCTCAAGAAGAAATTAGTCAATTCATTTGCGATGAAGGATTTGGGTGCTGCAAAGAAAATCCTTGGCANTGAGTACACAGAGAAGGTGTTGGAGAGGTTTAGAATGCAGAATGCAAAACTAATTAGTATACCATTGGCTAGCCATTTCAAATTAACTAAGGTAATGTGTCCGAAGACATAGGAGGAGATAAAATACATGTCCAAAGTCCCTTATTCATCAACAGTTGGCAGCTTGATGTATGCAATGGTTTGCACAAGACCAGATATTGCACATGCAGTGAGAGTTGTGAGCAGGTATATGAACAATCCAGGTAAAGAACATTGGGAGGCAATAAAGTGGATTCTCAGGTATTTGAGAGGTACTACTACTCATGCATTATGTTTTGGAGGTTCAAACACTTTTCTATAGGGATATGTTGATTCATATATGGCAGGTGATAAAGACAGCATGAGGAGCACCACATGGTATGTTTTTACTATAGGTGGAACAATAGTAAGGTTGATTTTGAAACTGCAAAAGGTTGTTGCACCTTCGACAACAGAGGCAGAGTATGTTACTGCTACAGAGGCTAGTAAAGAGATGATTTGGTTACAAAGTTTTATGGAGGAATTGGGAAGGAAGCAGGATAATATCAGGTTGTACTGTGACAGTGAGAGTGCAATTCATCTTGCAAAGAACTAAAACTTCCATTCAAAGACTAAGCATATACAGTTGAGGTACCACTTCATACGATCCGCGTTGGAAGATGGACATTTGAAGTTGGAAAAGATACACACTAGCCAAAATCCTGCAGACATGTTAACAAAGGGAGTAACCAGAGAGAAACCGAGTTCCTGCTCAGTTTCAATTTTTCTTCAAGAATGAAGATGAAGATGAGAAATTTGTCAGGTCCAAGAAGGTTCAGAGTCCAGCATATACAACAGCGGTGGCGTTGTTGAGACAAGTCTCCAAGTGGGAGATTGTTGGTTGTGGAGCCTGATTATATTCCTGATTCAGAGGTCCTTGCTTTCAGCCATGTTTATACCCCATGAAGACTTTACACCCCATAAGTATGTACACTCTTCCACGCGGGGGAGTGTAGAGGAGGAGTACCCCCTATGCGGGGTTCGGGGGGGCCATCCCCCCGGCTGGGGGGTTCGGGGGTGAAGCCCCCGAAGGAAAATTTTCCTTGTAAATGTATATTGTAATTTCATTGTACATCTGGACCATTCATTATAAGGTCGCAGATCTAACGGTAGAAATTATGTTAGGGTTTTTTCACCCTAGAAGGAAACCCTCTGTTATGAGGGAAATGTATTGCGACTATGCATTATGGCGAGTATTGTATTCTAAGAGAGGAGACCGTGAGAGAAAGAAGAGGAAGTTACAGAGGGTTTTTCTATAGGTTGTATCCCTTCATTTGTTGGATAATAATAAAGGAAGGACCTGGCAATTTCTTTGGTGGAAGTAGCCCAAACTGGATGAATGATGTAAATCTGTGTCTCTATTGTATTGTGTATCTTCTATGTTTTGCTTCCGCATTTGTTTTATTTTATTGCTTTGCGGTCCTGTTTTTCTAACAAAAAGTTGCATGGGTGTTGGAAGTAGGCCGAATAAGAAAAAAAGGCTATTTTGGGAAGAAAGGCATCCAAGAGGAAAGTGACAGTTGGAAGGAAAAGAAACACGCGCACATTCATGGAAGACCTAACAACTCTAGGGTTAGGGTTTTTGTAATACATTGTAATGGCTGGTGAGACAAAAATATAAATAAGTAGTACTGAGAGGACAGGAGAGGCGAATAAGGAGAGAGAGAAGTGGGAGAAGAGGCGAGGAAAGATGAGATAGAGAGAGAGGGAATACTATAAGGACTGTACGAATCCTTAAGCTGGTGAGCAAAGGGGGGAATGAGTGACTCGAATATAAACATGTGCGGCGTGATATCTTTCTGAACCATATTAAAAGCCTAAGAGCCAGATCTTTGTGGGGGTATCCCAGGAGGGGTTGAACCACGATAACACTGTGTTTTGGGATTGAATGAATGTGTCTTTTTGTCTGACTAATTGATGAATATTGAATGAATGAAGTGATTAAGTAGAACTGGTATTTTACATGCATACGTAGAATAAATCTTATAACAGGATGTTAAATAGACTAGATAAAGGTTGTGACATACAAGTACAGATCTCACTCAATCCTAGGTTACAAATACCTGAGTATTGTAGCCACCCATAAGATATAGCTCAGGTGAGACTGCGTAGTGCACTATGTGTATTGTGCTTCCTTCTGGGTAACCAGGGTGGCCGATAGTCTTAAGTGATTTTGTTGGGAAGCTTCTTGGTTATGAATCGGGGTCAATATGTAGTGGTAAATGGCTAAAGAGAAAGACCATGACCAACAAATGGTTCCATTTCCATTGGTTAGAAGACAATGGGATTGAGCACATGAGATCTGCAGAAGGCGTGTCAAAAGAATACCGGATTAGACGACAAAAAGGTGAGAGAATGAACCACTATAAGGGGATGTTGAGACCGCGGAATCCCACAAAGGAAGAAATCGAAAGTTGGATAAAGACAAAGGAGATAGAGTTTGTGCAGAAAGATAACAGAAACCCCAAGTTAACATCGCGCAAGTATCTAGACAAGTACATATTTACCGACTTGCACGAAGTATTTTTCTGTAATTTCCCACACATATTGCAGGAGTGGATCAAAATATTGAAGGACAACCATGCGATGAATCAGATCAGTCAATTAGAGTGGAACTGAGTTCATATCGCACAGTTACAACGGGTGAATAAAAAATTCAGTCGTGCAGTAGATTTTTGGCTCGACAGTATTGTAGCAGACTTTATAACAGAATTTGCAGTAGATACCACGAGCATCTGAATTATTCGAAAAAGTAGCACAACTCTGGATGAAGCTGGAAGAGGATCAGCAGGTCCAGCAATGGGACCAGAAAGGAGAAAAGATAAGCACAACTATCCAGGACCTCAATCAAAGGAAGAAGAGAATGTCGATCGCAGAGTGAATCAAAGGAGCCCAGGATATGAAGAAACTGCAGGCAGAACTCATAACTGCGTAGACACAGAAAAAGGAGCGCCAGGCTCAAATGGAACCACTCTAGGAGCGAGCAACAGTGGTCATTACACAGGCAGAGGAAGCTAAAATGAATATTGCACAAACCTAGGCAGAGTGTGCAAGGATGGTTAGTGACAAGATTGCATTGCAGGTATTGGACACACTCAAGGAGAAGACCGAGCAAGCCCAAACGCAAACAATGAAGCTCACAGAGAAGTTCCAAGCGATCGCAAGAGAGATCAATGAACCACACCAGGGTTAGGTGAGGTGGCTCGGGACGAGCCACATGTCAGTGTTGGGGGTCTGTTGGAAGCAGGCTAAATCAGAATGAAAGGCTATTTTGGGAAGAAAGACATGCAAGAGGAAAGTGACAACTAGAAGGAAAAGCAGCACACACACATGCATGGAAGACCTAACAATGCTAGGGTTATGGTTTTTGTAAAACATTGTAATGGCTAGTGAGCCGGAAATATAAATAAGAAGTACTTAGAGGACAGGAGAGGTGAATAAGGAGAGAGAGAAGTGGGAAAAGAGGTGAGGAGAGATGAGAGAGAGTGTTGGAAGCAGGCCAAAGCGGAAAGAAAGGCGATTTTTGGGAAAGAAGGAATGCACGAGGAAAGCGACAACTGGAAGGAAGAACAACACGTGCACATGCATGGAAGACCTAACGACATTAGGGTTAGGGTTTTTGCAATGTATTGTAATGGATGAAAATATAGAAATGTATAAATATAGATACCTAGGTATCATAAGGGGTTCCGATTATTATTGTTGTTTCTAGTTATATTGTTTGTTGGCAAAGGTAGAGAAGCGCATGCGATTTAATGTTTTGTTATATGACCTAATTTTGTAAGTTGTTGAGGTAGAGACGACTGAGGAGGGTAGATCTTGAGGGTTACATCACAGGTTGAGGATCCTGGTGTGATCTAGTCCGCCTCACAATAGATCTCGACCTGACTGAGAAGACTTGTGAAGCGCGTGACGTTGTAGATGCATAACTACTATAATAAAATATCCAAGAGCCATATATTTGTGGACGTAGCCTAGGAGGGGGTGAACCATGGTAATATCTGTTTTATGTGATGGAATGCAGATGTTTCTTTATTTTCTTCAGTAGTTATTGATATGCGTAATGAATGAGTTGTTATATTTCCTTCTTATTCGTAAATGATAGTATATTTTGTTTACAAGTTATAGTAGAGTTTCAGTATACAATTCTCATATCTCACACTCAATCCTAGGCTGCGAAAACATGAGTATTGCAGCCACCCATTAAGAATATCTCGGGTGAGACTGCGCAGTGCACTCTATGCGTTGCATTCCCTTCTAGTTTACCTAGAAGGCCGATAGTTTTAGAGGCTTTGTTGGAACCCCAAATAGACATGAACCCTGGTTCAATCAATATAAACTCAGACAAGATCAAAGAATAACCAACAAATGGTTTTGTTGTCATTGGTAGGAACAATAGAGGATTGAGTAGATGAGATAGGCTGAGCAAGAGAATATTAAATAAGAAAAAGAAAAGAAGAAAGCAATGAGCCACTAGAAGGGGATGTTGAGACCATGGAATCCCACAAAAGCAAAGATCGAAAGCTGGCTAAAGAAAAAAGAGTTAGAGTTTGCACAGAAAGACAATAGAAACCCTAGAGTAACACCCCACAAATATCTTGAGAAATACATGTTTACTGATTTGCATGAAGTCTTTTTCTGTGATTTTCCACATCTATTGTAGGATTGGATACTAAGGTTGAAGGATAACCACACGATGAACCAGAGCCAACAGTTAGAGTGGATCCTAGTACAGATTGAGAAGTTACAGCAGATGAAGAACAAATTCACCCGCATAGTAGATTTTTGACTCGACAGTATTTTGGCAGGATTTATAATAGAGTTTGCAATAGATACAATGAAGTCGTATAGAGCAATGGAGAAAGAGTTTCTATGCAGACCTCAAGGAAGGTACAATAGATCGTTGTATACTTCTATTAGGATATTTCTATATAATAAAGCTGTAATGACAATGGAGTCAGACAGCTAAACTTCCCTGCGTGCATGGGGGAAGGGGGGAAGCACTGACAGAGAGAGGAGGAAAGGATAAGGGAAAGAAGGAGGAACCCTTGGACCCAATCATGATGAATGATGACCAGATCAAGTAGATCATGGCAACAACTAGAAAGACACATAGTGGATTACCCTACCAATACAAGGTGAATACCAAGAAGACAACCATAGTCATGAGGGAAGGATTGGCGAGTGATGAGGAAGAGGTAGAGGATCTCCAGGCTGTGGAGCATATTGAGGAAATCATGCATGCAACATATGAGAGGAAGACGAGAGGTCCAAGAATGGGAAGAGAAGGAAACAATACTATCCATATTAATGTTAGTGTGGAACCCATAAATCCATGTGAGACTAATACACCAAAGAGAACACCATCGTTTAGACAACCAAAGTTCGGAAGAATTCATACAATAGGAAGTACATCCACACAAGGAAAAACCATTGGAGGAGCAAGTTTAGGCAGTACTAGTCAAGCATATACATTGCACGGAGGTAATAGTTCAACGTCCAGAATGGCAGGACACGATCCCACGATCAGGTTACCCGAATTTAAAGGAGAAGCGTCGGAAGACCCAGAAAAACATTTGTTCATTTGTGAGAAGATTTGGGAAGAAAAATAGATCACAGACGAAGACACTAAAATGAAACAACTAGCGATTACACTAAGGGATCGTGCACTGGATTGGTATATGATTTTAGCTACAAACAATCCACCAAGGACAACCAGAACAATTGCAGACATCAAGAAATTGTTGATAAATGAGTTATAGAAGCCGACCTCAGAAGATCAGTGCATGAATGAGATGATCGAAATTAGACAGAAACTGGGAGAATCTATATGGGAAATTGACCAGAGATTCAAGCGACTGAAGGGAAAGTTGAAAGATCTCATGAACGATATGCAACATAGGCACCTATTCATCAATTCACTGCTACCACACTTAAAATACCCATTGCACTAACAAAAGTTTCAGACGCAGGCAGAGGCTTTGCGGGCAACCCTGCAACTGGAAGAAAAACAATATCAGTAGACATATCTAGCTATTGAAGAACTGAAAGAGGACTTGAAGAACTTAACGTTCCATCTAAACCAAAATAAAATCAAGGACAAATGAGAAGCGGTTTAGTGTACTACATGTAGGATGAAAGGACACGACAAGAACGAATGTCCAACATTCGCGTAGTATATGGCAGTAGGAATGTCAAATCCACTACCAACAGGAGGATTATGTGGCGAAGTCTATAAGAAACCGTGGCACAATCAATATCACTACACAATGATGTAGAAATACCAGACAGTCCCAAAGAGTTCATATTGCAAATTTTACAAGTCAGTGGGCATGATGACAAAGATTGCAGAACTATGGAGTTGATGGGAGAGAGGACATCAGATGCATATAGAGTGCAGGAAGAAATGATCACTGGGAAAGATGCACCACAATTTAACCAAGCTCCATCTCCATACAACACTGCGTAGTAGCAGTATAATACTGTGCAACAACCATATAATCCCGCGTAGACACAATACAACGCAACACAACCTCAGTACAATATCACACAGTACAATCAAGTGCCTCAGTATAACGCGCCGAGAGGAGATCGAGTGGGCTATAGAGGTGGAGGACGAGTGAGAGGAGGTTTTGGAAGAGGCAGAGGACTAGTGATATGTCACAACTGTCAACAACTAGGACATTATGCAAGAGAATGTCTGCTTCCACCAACAACGTGTATGTATTGTTTCACATCTTCCTAAGAGGCTTAGTGAAAATATTAACAACATTTTCACTAGTATTACAATACATTAAAGAAATTTCATTAGACGACATCTTTTCTCGAACAAAATGGAACTAAGTATCAACATGCTTTGTCCTTGAATGATAAAATGGATTATTTTCCAACTTGATTGAGTTATGTTTATCAAATTTTATTATCGTAGCTTTCCTTTGTTCTTCTCCAACATCTTGAAGTAGTCTTCTCAACCAAACAATTTCACAATTTGTTGCACACAACGCTTTATATTCTTCCTCAATGGATGAAAAAGATACAATAGGTTGCTTCTTACTACTCCATGAAACAATCACAGATACAATGCCAAATGCATAACTTGTAGTAGATCTCTGATCATCCATATTTCCAACCCAATCTGAATCTGAGTAACATGTCAGATCAACATCGAATGAATCAATATATTTAATACCATAATCAATTATTCCTTTGAGATACCTAAGTATCCCTTTCGCTACATTCCAATGGCTTTCTAGAGGTTTTTCCATAAACTGACTTAACAGACTAACAGAGTATGCTATGTGAGGTCTAGTTTTAGTGAGATAGTTCAAGCTTCCCACCATCTGTCTATACATTGTATCATTTACCTCCTTCGAACCATCATTGCAGTTGTAATGTTCCTGAGCCAATTTTTTTCACTTGGAACACTAACTAACCATTGATTTACTTGTTTGTTGTGTGTGTTTGCAAGTTGGACTCTCAAGTTTAAGCCTTAGGGTTATATTCAGTTATTAAGCACATATCTGAAGATAAACTCAATTAAAATACAAGATCTAACCAGTGAAAAAGATATGGAACCCAAAAGCATAGATATGACCTTTATTATTATGAAAAGCAAGAACCTGATACAAAGTGGAAGCATATCTGGAATAACATCAAATGGCTCCAAGAGATAATATATGAGCTTCTACAAAATGATCCCGGTAATACAAAATAAGCCTCCAAAGGCTGGATATGCAATAAATTTCGATACAAGAAGAATATGTGTCACGTCCAACCCCCCTAGCTGCTGGTATGTCCTGTTGAATATATGAGAAGACCAAGATTTCGACCCAGTTGAAGGAGATCTCCAAATGATGCCAAAACCATAGAATGATATATCAGGTAAAGTAGAAACCCTCTATGAATTCTGAAGTCCAGATGGCAAGTTTTACCCCTCCAAACTGTTGAAACCCTAATCTAGGTTGCGCCCTCCTGAAGACCGCCAAGCCCAATATTTCAGCCATGATGGAGGAAGCCTCCAAACCCCCTGAAAATATCTAGAAATATAGATCAGGCCACTACAAACTACTGGAATAAGTATCAAGGTTAGATCTGAAGTATGACCCTCTCAAAATGGATGGATTTGAATCACAGTTGCACCCTCCTTCTCTCAAATATGTCCCAAAGCTTCAGATAATAATCTAGCAGAAGCAACTCTCCAAAAATACTCCAAAAGTGTTGAACAAGGTCCTATCAATAATACCCAGATGCCAGAATGTCAATAGACCCTGTCACAAGCCTAGATCAAACTCCTCTTCATGAAATGATGTGCCCCTACTAGAAAACCCCCAAAGGTTATGACCTGCTAGCCTCCTGGATCGATAGTGGAACCTATGAAAACTATATAATGGTGTGGGTGGAGTGTTTCATCCCCAAGACCAAGATTGGCACAAGGTGAGTGGAATATTTCACCACTGAGTTGTTCTCTAGGGTTTGTTATCTCAAAACCCTCAAAAATGTGTGCTCAAGAGCCCAATAGCCAAATGCAATAATATCCAAGATGACGTGAGAGGTGTGCCCTAGGATTTCCTTTATACTTATTTTTTGTTTCTCTGTTGAGTTAAGTTAACCCCTAGGTCAACTCCTAACTCAACCTCAAACGCTCTATTCCTTCATTGAGTTACTTTTTACCCTTTTTAAATTTTTTTCCAAGTCAAGTTCAAAATATAACATTGAGTTAGATGACCTTCCCCATGCTACATGAGACTATGGTCTACTGGGGATGACTAGAACACTAATTCTTTCTAGACCTCTTCATCAAGAGGTGAGGGATATTACAATCTCCCCTACTAGAAATTTCTTGTCCTCAAGCAATCCCAAACTTGTTTCCTGTATCACATGTTCATTCTCCCACGTGGCATCCTCAATGGGAAAATCCTTCGATTTAATTAAGTACTCTCTGATGCTTCTCCTCCGGAGTTTCTTCTCCCGAACCTCCAATATTTCCTCTGATACCAATACCAATTTCCCCTCTTCATCTAGAGGTGGCAACACCTCAAGTGGGGTGATGTGTTGGCCAATGGCCCTCTTCAGGCATGACACATGGAAAACATTGTGTATCCTGCTACCCTATGGGAGCTCCATCTCATAAGCCATGGCCCCCACCTTTCTACTGATCCTGTAGGGCCCAAAGAACTGGGGTTGGAGGTTTTCTGCTCCACTACTTTTGATAAAAGCATGTCTGTATGGTTGGAGCCTTAGGTAGACCAAGTCATCAACCTCAAAAGTACTATCTACCTGGTGTTTTTCTTCTTGGACCTTTTGTTGATTATGTTCCCTCTATAGATGATACTTCAACTCCCTGAGGATGTCCCAACTCTGTTGTACCCAATCCTGTACCATCGGGGCTCTATTATCACCAAAAGAAATCTCTACAAAAGAGAGTGGGTCATAACTATAAAACTCCCTAAAAGGAGTCATGCCTATGGACATGTGATAAGTGGTGTTGTAATAGTATTCCCCCAAGTGTAACCATTGAACCCATGCCTTATGTTTCCCTGCTACATAATTCCCGAGGTATCCTTCTACCCATTTGTTGACTATATCAGTCTGCCCATCAGTCTGAGGGTGATAGCTAGTGCTAGGGTTCAAGGTCGTACCAACCATCCTGAATAATTCCTTCCATAAAATGCTCTTAAATCAGCTATCCATGTCACTAGCAATGGTTTTGGTAGCCCATGTAGTCTAAATATCTCTCTGAAGAATAATTAGGCCACCTGTGCTGCACTGAAGTCTGTAGCAATGGAGAAGAAGTGTGCAAATTTAGTCAACCTCTCCACCACAACGAAGATACAATCCTTACCATGTGCCCTTGGAAACCCTGTGATGAAGTCCATGGATATGCTCTCTCATTTGTGCTCTAGGATGGGTAGAGGTTGTAGCAACCCTACTAGATGTGTGTGCTCATCCTTATTCTCCTGGAAAGTAGTACACTCCTTGATGTGACTCATCACATCTTCTTTGAGACCCTTTCATGAGAACCTTTCCCTTATCTACCTGTATGTTTTTCCAATCCCTTGGTGCCCTGCCACTGGTGAATCATTATTCATGACATGTGTGTAGTATCTTGTCCTTGAAGGTTGCCTCAAGGACCAAGAAGATTCATCCGTTGTAGTAGATGATGTCATCAATGACTCTAAAGTTGTCATCTTGTATCTTCCCATCCATCAACTAACAAGCGAACTGATTTTTGAAATATTCCACTAAGAGGTGGTCCTTCCAGTCAACTGATACATCTGTCATGGCATAAACGGATGGCCTCTTGGATAATTCATCTGCCACTACATTGTTTTTCCCCTTGAAAAATTCAATGTCAAAATCATAGGCCTGTATCCTTCTGACCCACTTATGTTGTCTCTCATTCAAGTCCTTTTGTTCCAAGAAGTACTTAATGTTGTTGTGATCTGACCTCACCACAAATCTTGCTCCCACCAAGTACTATATGAATTTGGCCAAGGCATGCATGATGGCCAACATTTCTTTAACGTAGATAGTGTAAAGAAGCTCAGGGCCTCTCAAATTTCAGCTCTCATAGGCAAGGGGGTGCCTATTTTGTATCAGTACGGCCCCAATGCCCTCTCTGAACGCATCACAATCCAATATGAAGGGATGGTCGAAGTCTGGTAAGGCTAAAAATGGGCATGTGCTCATTACCTTCTTTAGCTTTTCAAATGTAAATTGTGCTTCTTCGCTCCATCTGAAAGCCCCTTTTTTGGTCAAATCGGTCAAAGGTCCACAAAGTTGTGAGAACCCTTTGACAAACTTCCTGTAATAAGTGCAAATGCCAAGAAATAACCTCAATTATGTAAGAGTCTTGGGTGTGGTCTAGTCAAGTATCACTTGGATATTCTCTTGATACACCTGTACCCCTTTAACTCCAATGATGTGTCCCAAGTAGAGGACCTCTGTCATCCCAAATTCACACTTTGACTCCTTGGCATACAAGGATTGTCCCTCCACAATAGTTAAGATCTGTTCCACATGCTACAAATGTTCCTCACAAGTCTTTCTATAGATTAGCAAGTCATCAAAAAACACAAGAAGATGCTTCCTCAACTGCTTGTTGAAGACGTGGTTCATACATGAATAAAATGTGGCAGGTGCATTGGTCATTCCAAATGGCATCACCAAGAATTCATAGTGGTCGTAGTGACACCTGAAGGCAGTCTTGGGGGTGTCCTCCTCCCTCATTTTTATTTGATGGTATCCAGAATGCAACTCAATCTTTCTGGAAGTAAACAACCCCATGGATATCATCTAATAGCTCATCAATCCTTGGGATGGGATACCTGTTTTTAATAGTTTTCTTGTTTAGTGCCCTGAAATCAATGCACATGCACATGGTTCCATCCTTCTTCTTGATCAGTACCACTAAAGAGGTGAAAGGACTGGAACTTGGTCTAATGTGACCCATGTCTAAGAGCTCTCTGATGGCCTTCTCTATCTCATCCTTGTACTTATTTGGGTGTCTGTAAGGTGTGGTGATGATTAGTTTTGCCCCCTCTTCCAACTCAATGATATGCTCAAACCCCCTATCTGGTGGCACACCTGGTGGGATGGGCCCAAACACCTTACTGTGTTTTTCAATGATCCTCTGGATCTCTGGTGCGTAGTGAATCTTCCCCTTTTTTTCCACACGTGCCAAAATCTTGCACTCAACAGTATATACAATCTCCTCTCTCCTAAAAATGGCCTCCATACGCTTTGTTGTGACTAACCTGGCTGTGTTACCTGTCATGCTTATGAGGACTACCCTTCTTCCACTCTCCTCTATGAAATACATCTCCATGGTCTTGTAGTTGGTGGTGATAGGCCCCAACGTACTGAGCCACTATACTCCAAGGATTATATTTTTGGTAGGGAGGTCCATCACATAAACATTATGTACTAGATCATGCCTACCCAATGTAACATCCCTGGGATGTACCTGTTACAAGGCATGGTGCTTCCTCTTGCTACCTCTACCTTGAATCCTTCAAACTCAACTGTGAGTATATGCCTCCTCTATACCAATGCCGAGTCAATGAAGTTGTGAGAAGCACCCCCATCAATGAGCACTAATAGCTTTTGCCCCTGCAATACTCCTCTCATCTTGAAGGTGTTGTACTTGGGTACCCCACTGATGGATTCTAATGCAACTCTCTCCTCTGTTGCACTGTCATGACCTGTAGCCTCCTCCTCTGTAGTTTGGATGCTGTCTGCCTCCATGTTCTATATGTGGCCAAAATTCTCATCCTCTTCATTATCTGATGTCACCTGAATGTAATGAACTTGGTCATGACCCATACACTTGTGGGATGGGTTCCATGGCTCTTTCCATGTGTAGCATAGTTTTTTCCTTCTCAGTTCCCTCCTAGTATTCTCATCCAACCTACCTCTTCCTCTATCCAACCCCCTTGGGTATCTTCCTCCTGATTTCATTGGAGGTCTTTGGTCTCTGCCTTCAGTGTTTAGAGGTGGTCTAGGAAAAAATTTAGGTTTTGCAGCTGGCCCTAAGTCTCTTGTCCTCCAGATAACATCCTTCAAGTTGGTAGGATTAAAATCCTTAACCCAACCCTTCAAGGGTTCCATCAACCCCTCAGTGAAGAGCATCATGAGTCTATACTATGACACATCCTACACCATGACTGCTAGCCTCTGGACCTCCTCAATATACACCTCTAGTGCCCCTATCTGTCTGAGCTATGTGAGCTCTTTGAAATGTAGCTCTGGATTCCCCTAGTCAAACCTGTCAATAAGTTTCTGAGTAAACTCTATGTATGCCACTATCAGATTGTGGCCAAGTGTGGTCAGTTCATGATACCACCAATCATGAGATTTTCCATCCAAGTACATGGTGACAAACTTGATGGCCTCCATTTCCCTCATAGGGTTAAGTTGCAGGTATGTGTCTAGTTTCTGTACCCATGCCTGTGCAATCATCTTGGCTGAACCATCAAAGTAGGGAATCTCCATCTTCCCAAACCTGTGCTCAAACTCATAGTTTCTCCTGTGGTATGGCCTGGGCTTGTTTCTGAATTTTAGTCCACAGAAATGATCTAAGGTGATCTGCCTCTGCTCAATGAGTTGTACTCCCTGGAGTATTAATCAAACATATCATCAAACTCATCTATGTGGTTGGCCCGTGTGGGTTCATCTATGAATGAGGGTAAGTACAACCTAAGAGTAGTCCTACTACCTGTATGTCCTTGTGGTTCTCCCCCTCTATGGCTTCCCTCAGAATGATGATAAGGAATGCGTTCCTAATGATACTTGTTCCCTCCAAGCGATCCACTAGTTTCCTTATTGGCATAAGCTTCTGGAACTTTCCCCCTGTGATTCATTGCCATCAATAGTTCGACTATCCTTGATTATTTTTCATCTACCTTCCTCAAGGTCTCTAATATTTCGACCTGCCCCCTACAACTTGCCTCATGGTTTTCCTGTAAGTGGGTGACCAATGTACTCTCTATCTAGTTTATGGATTTATGGAACTCCTATGGTAATATTGCCAAGCCATGTGGCTCACTGTCACCACTTGAACCCTCCATATCAGCTTCTGTCTCACTTGTCTGTTTCTTCCTTCAACCCATATAAATTCCACTAAATTTCTGCATGCACTAATCCTCACAAGATGGGAGGATCAGATCTCTGATACCACTGTAATGTTTCCAAGCCAATTTTTTTCTCTTGGAACACTAACTGACCATTGATTTATTTGTTTGTTGTGTGTGTTTGTAGGTTGGCCTCTCAAGTTTCGGCCTTAGGGTTATATTCAGTTATTAAGCACATATCTGAAGATAAGATCAATGCAAATACAAGAACTAACCAGTACACAAGATATGGAACCCAAAAGCATATATCTGACCTTTATTATTATGAAAAGAAAGAACCTGATACAAAGTGGAAGAAGATATGGAATAACATCAGATGGCTCCAAGAGATAATATATGAGTTGCTACAAAATGCTCCCGGTAATACAAAATAAGCCTCCAAAGGCTGGATATGCAATGAAGGTCGATGCAAGAAGAATCAGTGTCACGTCCAACCTGCCTAGTTGCTGGTACATCCTGCTGAATAGATGAGAAGACCAAGATTTTGGCCCAGCTAAAGGAGATGTCCAAATGATGCCAAACTCCACAGAAATATACATCAGGACAAGTAGAAACCCTCTCTGAAGTCTGAAATCCAGATGCCAATTTTTACCCCTCCAAACTGTTGAAACCCTAATCCAAGATGCGCCCTCCTGAATACTTCCAAGCTCAATATTTCGGCTCTAATGGAGGAAGCCTCCAAGCCCCCTGAAAATCTTTAGAAATATAGATCAGGCCACCAAAAACTACTGGAAGAAGTCTTAGGGTCAGATCTGAAGTATAACCCTCTCAAACTAGATGGAATTTAATCACAGTTGTGCCCTCCTTCTCTCAAATATGTCCCAAAGATTCACATTATAATCTAGCAGAAGAAACTCTCCAAAAATACTCCAAAAGTGATGAACAAGGCCCTGTCAATAATACCTAGATGCCAGAATGTCAATAGACCATGTCACAAGGCTAGATCGAACTCCTCTTCATGAAATGATGCGCCCCTACTAGAAAAACCCAAAGGGTACGGCCTGCAACCCTCCTGGATCGATAGTGGAACCTCTGAAAACTATAGAATGGTGTGGGTGGAGTTTTTCATCCTCGAGACCAAGCTTGGAACAAGGTGAGTAGAATATTTCACCATTGAGTTGTTCTCTAGGGTTTGTAATCTCAAAACCCTCAAAACTGTGTGCTCAAGATCCCAATAGACAAATGCAATAATATCCAAGCTGGTGTGAGAGGTGTGCCCTATGATTTCCTTTATACTTTTTTATGTTTCTCTGTAGAGTTAAGTTAACCCCTATGTCAGTTCCTAACTCAACCTCAAGCGCTCTATTCCTTCATTGAGTTACTTTTTACCCTTTTTTACCTTTTTTCCAAGTCAACTTCAAAATATAACATTGAGTTAGCTGACCTTCCCCATGCTGCATGAGACTATGGTCTAGTGGGGATGACTAGACCACTAGGTCTTTCCAGACCTCTTCATCAAGAGGTGGGAGACATTACAATAGTAAAGTTTCATGTTCTACTGCATTGGAACATAATAAACTTTACATTGTTCCATTTTAAACTTCTTAAGTAGTTCTCTGACATATTTTCCTTGAGACACAAAGGGTTGACCAACATTTATCCAGACTTCAAGAGAGAGATAGTAATGTAACTCACCAAGATCTTTCATTTCAAATACCTATGACATCTACTTCTTAATTCCACTAATCAATTTTTTTGAATTTTCTATAATAATTAAATCATAAACATATAAGGAAATCAATACAATGTGCTCCTTTTCATAAAACTTGGTATACATAATTGGATCATTTTTTCTCTTCAAAAAACCCTGTTGAAGAAAGAAGGAATCTATCTTCTCATACCATGACCTAGGTTCCTATTTCAGTCCATACAATGCTTTCTTTAATTTACACACTAGATGTTCCTGACCACTTTTCACAAACCCCTCTGGTTGAGTAAGGTAAACTTCCTCATTTAACTCACCATTCAGAAAAGCAGAATTTACATCTAATTGGTGAAGCTTCCAATGGTGTTTTGTAGCTAGTGTAATTAACATTCTTATAGTGTTTAATTTAGCTACTGGTGCAAATTTTTCCACATAATCAATGCCCTCTTTATGTGAATACCCTTTTTCCACCAATCTAGCTCTATATTTATCTATACTACTATCTTCTTTGAATTTAGGTTTGTATATCCATTTACATCCTATGGGATTTTTATCTTTAGGCAATTCAATCAATTCCCAAGTTTTGTTTTTCATTATAGAGTCATATTCTTCCTCCATTGCTTCTCTCCACTCTTCATGTTCATTATATTTATTAAAACTCATGGGTTCTATGACATTTGAAATATTACTCATTGGGGCATAATCTTTATACTTTTTGGGGGGACGAACCTGTCGTGAAGATCTTCTCAATTGGCTGGTGAATTCTTCTCCATTTTGTGAACATTCTTCTCCATTGCTCGATGCATCCATGTCACTGGGTTCATTTTCTTGTTGTTTCTTCTCTTCTTTGACCTCCTCATCTTCAAGAAGTACATGTCATCCTTCATGACAATTGTCTTCATTTTTTCCTTCTACCTGTTCATGGAAAATTACATCTCTACTTGCAAACACTTTGTGAGTACATGGATCAAACATTTTATATGCTTTAAATTCTGAACAATACCCTATAAAAATACATTTGATAGCTTTAGCATCAAGCTTCTTCATGTTCTCCTTTGGAATGTGTTCAAAAGCCTTACAACCAAATATCATCAAATTATTAACTACTAGTTTAGAATCATACAAGGCTTTGAAAGGAGTTTTATGATCAAGACACCTTGTTGGAATTCTAGTCTTTAAGAAATAGCAGTGCTAATGGCCTCAACCAAAAAAGAATTTGAGAGATTCTTACCTTTCATCATACTTCCTGCACACTCCACCAAAGTTTTGTTTTTCCTTTCTGCAACTTCGTTCCGTTGTGGAGTGTGGGGTACTGTAAATTGTTGAACTATTCCATGATCTTTGCAATACTTGATGAAGTTCCCCAATCTGTACTCTCCCCCTTGATATGAGCAGACAATTTTGATGGGTTTTCGTGTTTGCTTCCCCACCATGTTTTTAAATTCCTTGAATTACTAAAAAACATCACTCTTTTTCCTAAGGAAATAAACCCGTGTGTATCTTATGCAACCATCAATAAACAATAAGAAATAATAAGAACCTCCTAATGACCTTGTCTACATTGGTCCATAAACATCAGTGTGCACAAGTTCTAATAGATCTCTTTTTCTCCTATCCGGATCATAGGGGAATTCATCTCTGTGCATCTTTCCTAATGCCCAACCTTCCAAGCAGCATACTCATTCTTCAACATAGGGAGTCCTTCAACCATACTTTATTTTTGTAATAACAAAAAATCATGATAATTAATGTGACCATACCTTTGGTGCCAAAGAGTTTTTGTAGGCATAGTTGCAGAAGTTAAAGCTTGATAATTCTTTCTCGTGACATCAAGTTTGTACAGACCTCCAACTCTTACTCCTGCGGCAACAATACTGTAATGATCCTGCAAGTCCTTCACTATACAATGTGTCTTGAAGAATTCG
>CBVK0103800506.1:0-11205 GCA_900067695.1 Picea abies | reverse complement strand
ATATGTACCTGATGCTAATCATGTTATCGATTGGAATGTGATTCAGGTGGGACCAGAAGGTGTCCTACAAGTGCATCCTGTGCGCATATTGGGCAGGAAAATCAAACAACTCCGAAATCGAGCCATAGAGCTTGTAAAGGTCCAGTGGACCTGGTACGGTCCTTAGGACGTGACATGGGAGCATGTAGATGTTATGCGGGCAGAGTACCGGCATCTTTTTGAAATTTTTGAAAAAGCTTGCAGATGCTGTGTAAAGTTGCACTGAGGACAGTGCAAAAATAAGGGGAGGGGGATTGTAGTGTCCCCAAGGCCGAGCCCCATTGCAAACCATGTTCTGAAAGAA
The DNA here is from genome assembly GCA_900067695.1 of Picea abies. Lineage (NCBI taxonomy): Eukaryota > Viridiplantae > Streptophyta > Pinopsida > Pinales > Pinaceae > Picea > Picea abies. The sequence goes on along the minus strand of CBVK0103800506.1, from coordinate 10,862 downwards.
ATTGTAATTATGTTTTATAGGCTGGTGAGCCAAGTTTTTTTTTATAAGCTGGTGGCTTATGTGATTGTTAGGCCAAAGAGCCTAAGGGTTGGAGGCCAAGGGCCTAATTTTGTACTTGTATGTATGCAGAACATTTAATAAAATTGTAAACATCGCCAGGTGTAGACCGACCACGATGAATGAGTGAAGGGGTACTAAGCATCCATAGAGAGGGCAAGGAATTAGGGGCTGGAAGGTGGGAAAAGGGGCTAAGTGTTGAGCCTAGGGGGCTTAAGCCTGGGAATAATATTTTAATATTATCCCAAAAGACATGTGCATTTTATGTTTTATCCTAAGTTTCTGGCAAGGGGAGAACATGCAAGGGAGATGCATGCTGGTGGAACGCATGCAGTTTCATGGGTGACATGTGTCAACCCTAACGCATGTGAATAAAACGGCTAGGGTGAGCCGTGAGAAGGGGTTCCTCCCCCATTCTACCCGATTGTCTGAACGCGTACGGAGCCCTGGATAGTACTACCAACCCGACTCCTGCAGCGAACCTTCGTGCATCCTTGTGATTCGAAAAGTCTATGTCTAGCTCTGAGAAAATCGGTGTGTATATTCCCTGAACGAGAAGCCTGCGTGGATTTGGGAAAAGAGTTTGTGTTTGTTCTGGAAAGTTGGTACACCCCTTCTCTGTTCTAAACTGGGAGTCTGAATCGACCCCTACGTGGACGACTCGTCACGCATCCTTGAGAATCCAGAGTGTGAGTCTATTCCATGTTGCCAAATTGAGAAAACATAAGTGTCTCGTCCCTGCTAAGCCTGGTTATACTATTGCACCTGACTGGAGCTACCCTGGGGTGTTCGTGTCTGGATTCCCGTGGTTTGTGGTGGACATGTAGTGTTTGATCCTGTGTGGCTTGTTGGCCAGTTTGTACAACACTCTCTCCAGGTGAGAGGGTGATTGAAGTTGGAAGAACAGGTTGTTGGACCTATGAGCGACTCCCTCCAGGTGAGAGAGTGTGCAGAGGAAGGAGAAAACTCCTTGAAGGAACCTTGTAGCTGCCATAGAGCCCGGAGACTTCCGGTCCGGCCTGTTCATGTAACCCAAGGCAAGGGAGATTAGTAGCCAAAGGACTATCCAGGTGACAAAGAAGGTGTATACTCCTGGGGTGGAACAGGCATGTGGGGAATGAGGGTCTGTGGGCAGTGAGCATGGGAGGCTCCTTGGAGGGAATCCCTTCCTTGTGGTTGTGTGTTGTTTTCCCTGTAACCTTAGCCTAGCCCAAATTTCCTTGCCTTAGGGTGGAGCTTAGTCCCAGCTCGGGGGTGACCCATTGCTAAGCTGATGAGTAGTGCAGTCTAAGGCTGGGAGGTTTGTGGAAGGCCTGCACTTGGTTGGTAGATTCTACCACCGTTAAAAGATAAGTACCTGATTATGTTTTAATCATGTTTTGCATGACTCTACTATTTATGTTATCATGATTTCCGCTGTGTTTATGAATTAGTATGAAACACTAATGATTGTTAAATTATGGCAGTAACCCATATGCATACTTTGTGTAGAATGTGTTTATTTGTTTAAATGCATGGGATTTATAATACCTGTATGAGTTATGTACCGAGTGGTGTTAAAGTTTCCTTTTAAGAGCGATTAAGCCATGGTAGATGAAAAAGGTGCACTACACCAAAGAAGTCGAGAAGATGATCACGAAGCTAAAACTCTAGGAAGAAGAAGACAAGAAAATTAAACAAGCTCTTAGAGGGCAGTTAGAAGAAAGAGACATGACCATTGAAGACTTGGACGCTGAGATAGTCACTCTAAGAAAAGATCTTCAAAAGAAGGACATGCATCAAAACAACACTAGAATATTGGATAATATCATTAACAGTAAAATACCTTACTATGAAAAATATGGATTAGGATACAATCATATGTAGACAGATAAAGGTTCAAGCTCCAAAACGACATAACAAGAAGCAAAACCAAGAAGTTGTGCATAAGCCCTCATAGGTCCCTCTAAGAAAGAAGAAGACATGAAGACTCATGAGGAATATTACTGAGACACTGCACCACTTAGAAGATTCAAAAGTCACTATCAGTAGCAACCAACTATAGAATGACCTCAAGAAGAAAAAGGATTCATAAGAGAAACACCATTTAGAGTATCTTCCACTCCTAGGTATCAAACTATTTTTCTTATTTCATGTTATTCATGTTATAATTTTGCGCACAAAGTTGTGAATTGTAGATCCAATACCAAAAACAGAAGCAACGATGAGGGCTATACAACAAATAATTATCCAAGAAGATCTCATGAAGCACATAATAAAAGTTACAACAGATTTGGATCATTGAGTGATGAGGTAGAATGCTACAAGTGCAACAACTTTGGACATGTGGCTAAAGATTGCAGACTTAATGTTCCTCCAAGGAAACCAAAGAAAAATATCAACAATCATAAGCATGAACCACAAAGGATATGGATAAGAAAGTAGGATCAATTCAACACTGAAGAATGCAATCTTGCTTTACAAGATCAACACAAGAAACGTGGATGGTATGTTGACAACAGATGCTCAAAGCATATGACAGGTGATAAAGATAGATTTCTGACATTGAATAAGGAAAGAGATGGATCGATTTCATTTGGGAATGACAACTCATCCAGAATTATTGGAATTGGCACAGTCAATCTTGGAAGTAAGGATGCCATAACAGAAAATGTTTTATTGGTTGAAGACATGAAACACAATCTGCTAAGTGTAAGTCAAATGTGTGATCAAGGACACAAACTTGTGTTTGACTCAAAGAAGTGCAAGATAAGGAAAGAAGAATCAGGCAAGTTGGTGGCTACAGCTGTAAGAACTCCAAGCAACATATATGTTGTAAATGAAATAGGAAAGTAAAGTTGTTGCTTAGGAAAGGATGATGAAAGTTGGCTCTGGAATAGAAGAATGGGTCACATAAATTTTGATAATCTTGTCAAAGTCAACAAAAAGGTAGCAGTAAGAGAAATTCTTAAGATCTCGAAGCCAACACACATTATATGCAAGCATTGTCTAAATAGAAAATAGACCAAGACAAAGTTCAATTCAAAGGAGTATTCCACAACAAAACCTATGGAGATTGTACATACTGATATAGTTGGACCAACAAGAATGAAGGGATTGAAAGGTGAACAATATTGCATGCTACTGGTTGATGATTACACAAGAATGACTGCAATTTTCTTTCTAAATAAGAAGTCAGAGGAATTCGAAAAATTCAAGACATACAAAGAGATGGTTGAAACTGAGACAAAGTTGAAAATCAAGTGTTTGAGATCAGACAATGGAAGAGAATTTACATCAAAGGAATTCATGGAATTCTACAATGAGCATGGGATAAAGAGACAATTCTCAGTAGCTAGGACACCTCAACAAAATGGAGTTGTCAAAAGGAAGAACAAAACAATACAGGAGATGGACAGAACCATATTAATGGATTCTAAGTTAACATATGTCTTTTGGGTACAAGAAGTACATACAACAATTCACATTTAGAACAGAGGGATGCTCAGAAATAACAATGATAAGACTCCATGCAAGCGATGGAAAGGAAGACTAGAAAATGTGAAGCACTTCAGAGTATTCAGAAGCAAATGCTACATCAAAAAAGAATATGGAAGAATTGGAAAATTTAATTCTCGAGTTGACAAAGGCATACGGGTTGGGTACTCAAGCAAAAGGAAAGCATACAAATGCTTCAATCTAAGGCTCAACGTAATAGTAGAAAGCATCAATGTTACGATTGATGAGGCAAATGGATGAAAGATAAAATAAAGTAGAAGAGATTTAGTGGAACAATATCACGAAGAATATTTGAAGAACAAGTAGATGGAGAATCAGATGAAGAAGAAGAGTAGACAGAAGTAGAGAAAGAACAATAGGATCTTCAAACACTTCCAAAGACACCCAGTGGATAAGTGCAAAAAAAAATCCATCAGAACAGATTATCGGGAATAAAGATGAAGGAGTTGAAACCAGAAGAATAATCCACTCACCAGAACAACAACATCTAGCACGACTATCTACTATTGAGTTGAGTAGTTTGAAGAATCCATCAAGGATGAACATTGGATAAAAGATATGGATGAAGAGTTAGATCAGATAGATAAGAATGACACATGTGAACTCATTCCAAGACCCAAAAACAAGAACGTCATTGGTACAAAATGGGTCTTCAGAAACAAGTTCAATGAGGATGGACAGGTTACCAGGGACAAAGAAAGATTGGTATGTAAAGGATATGCTCAGGTTGAAGGTATATATTTTGAAGATACATTTTCCCCAGTTTCCTGAATGGAAGCAATCAAATTGATCATAGCTTATGCATGTTCCAAAAATATTAAAGTATGTCAGATGAGCATGAAATCATCATTCTTAAACAAATATCTAGATGAAGAAGTCTGCATTAAGCAGCCAGAAGGATTTCAATTGTCAGAGAAGGAAAATTATGTTTGCAGGTTGAAGAAGGCCTTATATGGTCTCAAGCAGGCCTCAAGAGCATGATATTCAAAAGTGGATAGATACCAACAACAACAAGGGTTCAAGAAAGGAAATGCAAACAATACTATCTACATAAAGGTAAATCAAGATAACATCCTAATAATTGAAGTTTATGTTGATGATATTATCTTCGGAAGTGATGATGACACGATGAGTCTGAAATTTTCCAGAGACATGCAGAATGAATTCGAGATGTCTTTGCTTGGAGATTTGTCTTTCTTTTTGGGTCTCTAGATATATCAGAGCAACAAAGGTATCTTTATCTCTCAAACTGAGTATATCAGAGAAATGTTGAAGAATTTTGGAATGACAGATTGCAAACCAGTCAACACTCCTATGCAGACCAGTTGTGAGTTAAGTAAGGATGAATATCAAAGACAGTACATATCAATGATTGGTAGCTTACTCTATGTAACAAATTCCAGACCATATGTGATGCATGCAGTTGGACATGTTGCAAGGTTTCAAGTAGCACTAAAGGAATCACATGTTATGGCAGTAAAGAGGATATTCAAATCCCTCAAAGGTACATAAGAGTTTGGATTATGGTATCCAAAAGGGAATTATCTATCTCTTGTGCCTACACAGATGCATATTGGGAAGGTTGCATTGATGGTAGAAGAAGTACAAGTGGATCATCTTTCTACTTGGGTGAGTGTATGGTATCATGGTTAAGCAAGAAACCGTCATCAGTATCTTTGTATACAACAAAATCATAATAGATAGCATCAACAACATGTTGTACTCAAGTACTTTGGATGAAGAAAAATCTACAGGATATACAAGTAAAGTGTGATGAGCCCATTTCAATATTTTGTGACAACCACAACTCCATCGTTATACACCCAGGAACCTGGTGATTTTGTTGTAGTCTAGGAAAATGAGGCAAGCATGCAAGAGAGACTACATCATGAAATATATCAAGAACACACACATAATCTCAAGAAAGAAGGACATAAATGTGGGGAAGGAATTCCATTCTAAATTTGTATTCCATATTTAAGGTTATTTATACAATAGGTAAATGGTTGGAGCGGTTGCACCCACTCCAACTAATCCTTTGTTTAGTTACATTTACCACTTGTTACAAACATTTACTTAGATTTATCCACTTATTACATATATTCTTTCTTTATTACATATTATCATGTAGTATAATGTCTAATAACATATATGCGATGACTATTAGGTCCTAAGAGCCCCCCTCAACATCTCCCCCACACCCAATTCCTTGCTTGTCCCGAGCAAGTGTGCAGATAATTGATGACCTGCTACTCTTTAGACTTCGTCTTCAATCTAGTAAATGCATGTGCAATCAATGAGTCTCACAGTGTTTTTCTCCCACCCAACAATGGTCCTCTTGATCCTATTGTTGCACTCCTCTCTGGTGCCTTCAGAATGGTGAGTGGCTCATCCTAGGATCATCTTGCACCTGCACAACACCCTACGATCGAGCTCCATACCTCGATCAACCTACCATTTCTCTACTTTCTGGCTTCTAAGGTCACAACTCAGGAGCTATTCTACAAGTTTTACACCAAGGGGCTCAATCAAATCAATCATTCTTATGTCATCATCTTTTGTTTTCCTCTATCCATGTGTGTGTGTTTGTGAAAATATGTCTCTCTTGGATGCCTTTAACCACTGCCAACATGAAATGTTCATGGTTTAACTGCTATGTTCTCATTGCTCTGCTTCTCTTCAATCTTGTTTTCCTGTTCTTCTGATGTATGGCTGACTATGACTTACTTACGACTCATGTTGTCGATTAGAAATCAACTAATGTCGGAGACCCGGACTTACACTGCAATGTGAGACACACGTTTATTTGACTTTTAACTCATACTTCGATCATCTTTCTGTAATCACCATGTGCCATTTTTTAATAACAAACTTGAATATAAGATGTTTTGCTATGACATTCTTCTTTGGATCGATGAGGCTCATAACTTCAATAGGAAGCTCGACTTCGACCTCATAGTCTTGACTCGACCAAAAACTTTATTGACGCTCGACTTCGACTACGAACTCCCCATGACTTCGACTTCGACTTCGACCATAATGACCTCGACCATGAGGGCACTCGTGTTTTCTCTCGGAATTTACACAAGAGGGAGCAATATCTGGCACCTTCCTCCACCGTTTTCTTCAAGTCCCTCGGCCTCCAGAGCAATTCTAATATTTCTATTGAGAAACAACACTCTCTGGCATACAACACATCTTCTGACACTTGCTGCCAGGGACCTGTTACGCAGTTATATCCCCATTGCTGAGAAATTGAGATGGTCGTATCTCTCATGCATGCATCGTTAAATTGGGAAAACTGAAAAACTGGTCAGCTACAATCAATGCAATGCGATTCCAACAGGTCGAGTGAACCCTTCCATCACAATCCTCAGGTTTAGACCTTGATCGGGAACTCAACCAAGACTTCCATTTCAGTCGGAACTCGGCAATGGCTCGACTCCAACTGAGAAATTCAATCAAAACCTTGATCTCGACAAGAACTCGTCCAATGCTCAACTTCGACCCAGACCTTCGACCAGACCCTTAATCTTGACAGCAACTCGAGCAGGGATACTTGTTGTGGTGGTAGTCAAAACCCGCCTCTACATTCCACGCTATATGTTCCATCGTCCTTTTTGCTTGAGATTCCTTTGCGAAGACAACAGGCCAAGAATGGTATCAACTCTCTGGTAGTCGAATTAATGGTTTTGAAAATCTCCACCTTAATTTAGCACAAAAACGATATGCCTTTTCTCTAGTCTTCACAACGCCGATTCATCTCAAATGCATTCGTGTTATGGTGGCATACAAATCTGGTTGGGACTAGAGAGAGCAGAATATAGCGATTGTGTTTGTTCTATCAACAAATTTCACCGTGCTTGGAGATCCAATGAGAGAGTGTGAGGCACGTATTTTTCAAGCTCATCTCAACCTCCATCCTTTATATCCTCAACAATTATAAGTTCTTCTGCACAGCGACCACCATTTTCCATATCGTAGTGGATGCATATTCAATTGTCTGTTACTTGCAAGATTCCATAAACTTAATTGAGTGGAGGAGTATCCTTGATTGATGTGGTGGGGAATCTCTTTTTCTATGAATTTCCACGCAACATCATCACGAGCAGTTGCAACATCCATGTTCATGAACATATTATCTTGGGCATTTGAACAAATCTTCAAAGATCACTCTCTTTCTTCAAAATTTTCACAGACTTTTGGTGTGATTTTCTGCAACAAGATCATTGGCACTCAATGAAAACCATCATCGTACTTAGTAGAAGATCAATAGAAAGATCCTTCATATGTGTAAACTTCCTCCATGAGGATCTCACCCACCTGGAAAAATACCGCTCCACGATCCTCTTCAACACAAAAATTCTACGATCATATAAAACCATTCTAGCTTGTCCGAGTTCAAGTCACACTGCAATGGAACCAAAATGTTGTATTCCACGGAAATGAGGCAAGCATGCAAGAGAGACTGAAACATATCAAGAACATATACATAATCTCAAGAAATAAGGAGATAAATGTGGGGAAGGAATTCCATTCCAAATTTGTATTCCATATTTAGGGTTATTTATACAATAGGTAAATAGTTGGGGCAGTTGCATAAACATTAATCCTTTGTTTAGCTACATTTATCACTTGGTACAAACATTTACTTACTTGTTTTATTACATATTATCATGTAGTTTAATGTCTAATAACATATATGTGATGATATTAAGCTAGAGTATGTAGGGACAAAAGAATAGATAGCATAAATCTTCACCAAACCTCTTGCAAGGGAAACTTTTGAGTATCTGCAACAGAAACTTGGAGTAGTTTCTTCCCCACAATGATCCACACAACATCAAACATAACAAGATAGGGGGAGAGAAAAAAAAGTCTTGAAGAGTTGAAGTAAATAATTCTTTTGAATTATTTTCATATACATAAGAGAGTTACACGAGGAAGCACCATGAAAAGAATGGTCAGGAGAGACAACAGAACCCTATAGACAGGGGGACCAACACCAAGAGGAGGATTACCCTTTTCCATTGATGTCAAAGGGGGACAGATAGTGCAAGGCATGGAGACAGAGAGAGAGAAGCATGCATATAGAGGGAGCGATGGTCATAAGAGGAGCATGGGCATAAGTATTTTTATGCCTACGTGTTTCCATCAATGCCAAAGTTGGAGAGTTTTGATAGTTTGATTGTCATTGATGTCAACCTTGAAGAAGCCCCGACGGTGTGGTTTTGGTACCTGAAGTTGAATGAGGAATATAAACATGACGGAAAGAGTAAATGTAGGCAAGATACTCATAAATGGATAGTACTTTCCATGCTATTTCCGGTGATATGTGGAACACCAAGTAGTTCTTCACAGTTTGGGAGATATGACTTTGTGAAGTTGTAAGCCCCGAAGAAATGGTCAGGAAGCCCCTAGTTGGTTACAAATCCTTAATGAAAGGGTAAATTTGTTGTAATAAGAAAACCCTAGAATCCCTAAATTAAGGAGAGGAATTGCATAACACAAGTATAAATACACTTCAAGGAGTCATTCATAAGTACACTCACACACTTATTCATTGCTTATCTTTCTTATGATCTAGTGATCCTTTTGCTAAGGTTGTATCGTCATTTTCTGAGGTAGCAAAGGAAGGTCGAAGGTGAAAGTTTCAAAGTTGCAGCAAACCCTATTTTTTGAGGTATACATGGGTTGTAGGTAATAAAGGGAGTGTATGTATGTGGGATACAATGGAGAAAAACACATATATACGTGGGGATTAGAAGAGAAAGTCACGTATCTGTAAAAAGGCTCATGAATGTTTGAGTAAATGTTGGTACCGGGTCCTTGAAGTCTGAAGGAAGTCTACATGTAAACATCTCATAGTTTCAGATTAGCTACAAAGGTATTGGTATGGTTGTATACTTGTATTGATGGTTACCTCTTGTCATGATATGGTGTATGATTGAGGCATACTTGGTATGGTTGGTTTGGTATTTGGATATGGTATATATTGGTTGCTTGGTTGAGTGAGGAGCACTTTTATATCTGGTTCAACATATGACATGGTTCTTATAGTTCATATCTTTGAGTTGATTGTACATGGTTGAGGCACATTTATGTTGTATGGTGGAATATGCATGAGAGACATGCATTGGTTTTTTGAGATACTATATTGATGATATGGTACATATTTTCATATGGTTGATAGTATGGTGTATGGTACATGTTACACATGGTTGATGATCTAGTTCATGATCCACTATTGATGTATGATTGATGCATGAGATAGTATACATGTTGGTATACAGTTGATGCATGGTATGGTACAAGTTTTAGCTGATTGATGAACAGATACAGGTTGATGAGATAGTGATAGAGTGACAGAGACAGAGGTAGAGTTTGTGATAGTGACAGTTGGTCTACATTTATATTTCAGGGCGGTTGGATGGGGCAAGGATAGGTGGTTGTATCCACCTTCTGGTTGGAGCTGGAGAACTCAAGGGGTTGTAGCCGCCCTCTGGTTAGAGCCAGACAATTCAGGGAGTTGTAGCTTCCTTCAGGTTGGAGCTTGTGAATAGGGGGTTGGAGCCTCCTTCGAGTTGTAGCTAGAGAATGAGGAAGTTAGTGCTTCCAATAAATGTATTCTTTTTTTATATAAAAAAATTATTTTGTGATTTTCTCCCATTTTGGTTTCCACGTAAATACTAGTGTACTATGTATCTATTGTGATGTGATGTTATTTATGATTATATTGTTGATGATATATTGAATGCTAATGATAAACTGTTGAATATTGTTGAAAAATATACTGTAATTAAAAGTACTAAAATTGTTCATTACTAATTCATCCCCTCTCAATAATCCAACAAAAATAATTTTCAATCATTATTTTAGAAGTAATTATGTTCTATAATTAAAAATTTAAAAAAAAGTGATCTTAAATCATTATTTTAAATTTATATTAATTTTAGATTTATTAAAGGGTGACATGAAATAAATTTTTGGAAGTGAAAATATTTTTTAAATGTAGATTTTTAAAAAACGTTTTGTACTTTTAAGGAGAATGTGACACCTCTCAATTTTAAATAAATCAAGGGTAAGATAGATTTAAACCAATATTATTTTACTTTTAATTTTTTTTTATTAATATTAACCTATTAAGAATATTTTTTCAATTTGTGTTTTTTTTTATAGATTATATTTGACCAACCTATGTCATTGCAATGTTACCTTATGTTATATATCTCCCCATATTGATTTATGGGGAATATCTTGATGTATAAGCAATAATATCATTTTTAAATCATATTATTAGTTTTTCT
>CBVK0103800503.1:0-10738 GCA_900067695.1 Picea abies | reverse complement strand
AGTTATGAATTAATATATGAAGCTTTGATTCATATTCATGGTGTTATGATGCTTTCTGTATATACATGTTGAATGGTATGCTTATGGTTGTCATTTCTCTCTGTTATGCATTTGCCTTACTATTGTGTGAATGTATGATTTCATGTTGAATGTTGAAGTTTGAGAGAGACATGAAATGAGTTTCAATTGTTTCTCATCCTGAGTGAGAAGTTCCTACAAGGAGTGCAGTGAAGCGTCCACAAAGAGTGCATTGACGGTGGTTCAGAGTTTTATCTCTGAAAAGCTCAGAAGGGATATCGTTGTTCTCATTTCAACAGAAGTGCAGGAGTAACCCAAAAGCCGTGCAGGGTGTACGCAGGCCGGTCGAGACCTTAGAACTTGTCAACTAAGGTTGAGAGATTGAAGGACTGATGTTGCAGAGAGAGTTCACAGAGTCGAAAGATCAAATACCTAGAATTATTTGAGCGGTTGCCGCAAGGAGTGCAAGCAGGGACCCTTTTGGAAGATTGAGTTTGTGAGGTAAACTCAGGAGGGTTGACACATTTTAAGTATTCAAAGGAAGGCGAAGGTTGAAGCCATCCAGCAGAAGTTAAGCTCAGCAGGGGAGACTTTGGTCCATTTCATAGAAGTTGTAAAGGAGGAATTTGAACGATCGAAATTCTCCGAGGAGAACTCCCAAAGTCACGAGGACCGTGAGATCTAGAGAAGCTGCAAGGTGGATAAAGGAGGACGAACCCATCACTTTGATATCCGGAATCAACGTGGGTCGTTGATCGTGATCTGTCGTGAGCCATCAGATCATTTCGACATTCGGGAACTTGAGAGGATAGTGGGTTGGGGTCGAGAGTTTCAAACTCCTGATTCTCGGAAGTCTGAAATCACGGCAACCGTTGGATCGAAGGAAGGCTTATAGCCATTGATCCTGTTGGAAATACCATTTCGGAGATCGGGGATTCACAGTTTGGAAAGTTGGGAGTCTTGCGTTTGGATTCGCGAAGACGCAAAGTCCAAAGCCCCGATAAAGTGACACAACCCATGTGGAAGTCAACTTTTGGCTGACCTATTGGGCTTCAGAATTTCAGCATTTCGGCATTCGCGAAGACGAGAGGTAAGGGATTCTTTGTTTCGAGATTTCCGAAATTGTGAAACACGATAAGGCGAGCAAGAGGAGGACGTGGCAAACATTTTGGGAATTCGTCATTTCAGGTTTCGACAGTTGGAGACCGGGAAACTCGATGACAGGTATCTCAAAGTCGCGAACCCCGAAGTCCCAAATTTGAATAGAGTGCGACACAGTTGTGGTCAAGGGGATTGAGTTGGCGCCTAGTGTCTGTTTACACGGGTTGAGCTCATAAGGACTTGTGGATCAATTTGTTGAAGGTTCCGATAGGGATCCAAAAGAGCCACTTTGGCTCAGGGGGAGATTTGAACGATCCTGTGAGCGAATCTCGACCTGTAGGTTGGGGGTCTGCGTCATATAGGCTAAAAAAATTTCAAACACTTCGTTCTTAAGTTTTAAGAAGTAAAATCAAGTGCATTTGGAAAATTCATCAATCAAAGTTAAGAAATACTTGCACCCATAAAAAGAAGGAGAATAAAGTGAACCACACAAGTCATTGTGAACAAACTGCAAAGGGGTCAAGGCGTGCCAAGAGGCACATTTATCAAAATTGTCCCAATGATGTTTGTTGAGAACACAACCGACATAAACACGATCTTTGCAAGAAAAAAGAGGAATACCAGTCACCATATGTTGGTTACATAGTTTTTTCAATGAGCAATAGTTTAGATGACCAAACTGCTCATGCCAAAGTTTTCTCAAGTCATTGCTATGAGAAAAAAACACCAATGGAAAAGATGATCACCCAAAATTTTCAAACTTGTACAACCTGGTAATATCATCAACAATTCTAGTTGCGAGAACATGTTGAGGATCTTTGAGATCCTTGATTACAACTTGGTGAGGTGAAAACTCTATGGTTTTACCTTCACCTGAATGAGTGATTTGATATATTGATAGAACTTTGCAGGAAATACTTGAAACACATGATGCATCATTGAAATGACCATTATCTACCTGAAATGTTCTAGACCTACAACACTAAGAGATCTATCATCACCATCAAATATTTTCTTGGTGTTACATTAATTTAGAGTAGAAAATATGGCTTTAACCTTAGTCATATGATAAGATGCTCCATATTAAATAACCCACTCATCAGAAGAAGAGGAAGTAGAAGTTGCATTGAAAGAGAAACCAGAAGTGGAAAGTGCATGTCCTTGAGAAGAAGAAGAAGAATCAATATTGATATTGTGCTTCTTCATCACTGCTTCTAAAGCTGCCATCTTCTTATAACATTTGGACTCATCATGACCATCTTTTCCAAAAAATTTGCATTGTTTGTCAGTCTTCTTACTTTTAGATTTTGGTCCTTTGTCACCATTATGAGTAGAAGCTATCTGAGAGGGTTTGGGACCCTTGTTTTTCTTTTTATTATGGTGAGGATGTTGCTTCTGGGAATTCTTGGATGTATCTTTCTTCTAGGCCACTAAGGCTTTGTTGGATGTATTTGTAGTGCTAATCAGTCTGAGTTGCAAAAGCTTATATTTATCTGGAATCAGAGCATCACAAAAGGAATCAAGAGAGGGTTTTTTATAAGCACTCCCTAGAGCTTCTCTAGTAGCATAAAAAGTAGATACAAAAACACAATATGCACTACTAAGCCTAGCAAGAATAACATATATGCACCTATCTTCCAACAAATCTAGTTGGCATTTGATACACAAAATTCTAAGCATTTTGAACTTAGATAATTAATCTTCAATGAAAGGGAAATCATTTGGACTTAAGGTCATTAATTGATTCTCCAACTGGTGAGTTTGAATAATATTCTATTTACCAAACACAACTTCAATATTTTTCCAAGCTTTATTAGGGGCATTAATTTCTTTAAGGTGGAACCTTAAATCGGGAGAGATGGACATTTTTATTAGTCCATGGGATTCGTCATTCCTATTAATCCATTTGACATACTTTTCATCATTGGTGGGTTTTTTTTCTTTTCCCAAGGTAATCCGATACAATCCTTTACTTCTTAATAAATCCTACATATGGGATTTTCATTGGAAGTAGTTGGCGCCACTAAGCAAAAGATCAATGGGATAAGCCATATTAAATATGCAGATAATATGGATTTAAAAACTGAAATTGGTGGTCCGGATGGAATTCTCTCAAAAAATAGGTTGTTTAAAAAAACCAGCACTGCAAACAGACTTCGGATGTGAGAGTTATGCCCTTTTGAAAAAAGACATAAATGGTAACCAAAAAGCCACATGGCAAGTAGAAGTTTTTCCACGTGGTGATACCCCTCCTTCTAATAATCTCACTTTTACAAATAAGTTGTTTATGAAGTGACCAACTTTTATAGAATAAGTGGTGATCACTTTTACAATGAAGTTACTTTATAAGTGAAAGTTGCATGCAAAACAAATAACTTAAAATAAAATATTAAATCTACTTATAGTGATTCATTTATATAATTTAAGTGAAATACACTTTACAATGGATCACTTTTACAATGAAGTTATTTTATAAATGAAAGTTGCATGCGAAATAAATAACTTAAAATAAAAGATTAAAGCTACTTTTAGTTATTCATTTAAAAAAAAGACTTGAACTCAAGACCTCTTATTTAATAAGACAACTTTTAACCAAGTGAGATAGTGCAAAACATATTGTATTATTTAGTGTTGTTGTTTTTGTTAAAGATGGCCTTGGAGAGTGTGCTCATAAAAAGCTATTTTCAAACAAGAAAAAACTTATCTTCTCGACAACAAAAAGGGTTAGATCTCGGTTAGCTTACCCAGAAAATGTAAATTTCCCTCTATTTCTGATTTTTCGAGATCGCAAAGAGCATATGTAGACAGGAAAACCCTTTCTGATTTGTTTCTGATTTTCCGAGATCACACAGAGCACAGGGAAAATAACATACACAGATCGAAAAGAGTAGCAACCCCCAAAAAAATTTAGAAAACAAAAAAAAAGATAAATATATCTCTGCAAAAATTTAAAAGGGCATATTCAAGCTTTATACCTCTGGATCTAATTGAAATGGTCATATCTTAGGAAAATGTAAACCTTTTCGAGCGAAACGAAAATCATTCCTAGCTAAAATAAGTGCTCTGAACACATTGGAATAGTCCTATCATCCCAGAAATGTATGGAAATAGAAAAAGAAAGAGATGAGGCAACACGACTTCATGATCTTGATCTACAATGGGAGGGGGTCTTCAAATGCGCTCTGATACCATGTTCGACAAAAGGGTATTCCAACAAAGGAAAAACACCTTCAATAACTACTCACAAAACTGGATCAAATATCAACACACTGATTTTTTGACGTGGAAAAACCTCTACGGGGAAACATCCATGACTCCAACCAATGTGGCCACTTGGAGAAATTTATTAATGCAAAAGAAAAATGTTACAGAGAGATTTACAAGAGAGTTTCTCACAATGATCATCAACAAATGACCTTTCATGCTCTTTAAATAGAGATCATGGACCAATCATGTGTTAAGCCACATATCAATGTAGTCATTAAGATCGAGGAGAATATGAATCGTCGGATCACTTTATGTCAGGAACATATCGTGATCGACGGATTTCCTAACTACAAATGCATACTAAAGAAACACACTAATAAACACACTTTTACCTAACGACACATTAGACCAAGTTGATCTTAACTAACTCTTGAGTGTCTAAATATCCTAACATAAGCATTTCCCAGTTTCAGTCCTAGGAGGGGGAATACCTTTAATCAACCCTTGAGTGTATTGATAATGTTAGAGGTAACTAAGGGATTCTACAACTAGGACATATAGGGTCAAGGTAAGGGGATAACCTCACCTAATCAACATGAACAACCCAACTTCCTCATATTTAGAATAATTGATGGAAATGATGGCTAAAGCATCTACAAAGATGATTTCCACCACCTGAATAGGAAATTGATCAAATCACAAAGCCTAAATTATGGTCATGATAAATGGCCATTCCACTTAGTCATATTCTTTCTCAAAATCCAATTTAATAAAGAGGCTTTTAAACCCCATATATGCATTTGGCCCATTCCATACCTTCCCACACTGAAACCTTATTATGAAGGATAAATTGGACTCAAATGAAACCATTTTTCTCCAACCTAATAACCTACAGTAAGATGTATGAAAACCATAGGAAAGGGAATTAACTAATACATTATAAGAAACATTAAGTAGAGTAATTAGCCATTGGCTTGTAATCAATTATTGTCCTCCACTTTGGTGATGCATTTTATGAAACTTCTATTGATAAGGTTCCTAAGGAATCTCTTCAGAACATCATCTTTTTACACCCTAAGTAGGTTAGGCCCAACATAATCCTATATGTCTCTCAAAAAATCACGCAACAAACCATCCATCCCAAGAGGCTTTTCCTCAACCATCACCAACAAAGCTTTTATCATCTCTAGCTAGGTCAAATCATAAACACAAATATTTTCCTACTTGGGAAAAACCATTCAAGGTACTAGGTCAAAGCACATTTGCATGACTAGCCTCAATACATTAGTGATACCTTGAGATTGAAATACAATACGATAATTATTAATGAATTGGCACACAATTACCTACTGCCTAGTTATTCTTCTTGACTCTATCTTTAGGTCACCCATTTTCTCATACGCCTCTTTGATAGCAAGCACTTTAAACAAGGATTTTGTGGTTTGATCCACAGTCTTAAGCATTGAAAGAATAAGAGACAAAATTTGGGCACCTCAAGCTTGAAGAATCTCATCAACCTTCAAATAATTACTTAACTTAACAACTCATGAACTTGAAGAGCTTCATCAAAGAGAGTAATTTGAATATGACAAGAGGCCTCCTCAAGCTCTTCCTTGGTTTATTTGTGGGGAAAGCACTACTAAACAATGGTTTTTCAATTTAATCCTTGTAATAAGGTTATGATTCAACCAATTTCATTGTTCTACCAATCAATCCAACTAACATCCCCTTGCGACCTAGGAATCAAGTTCCAAAACCAAAACACAACCTAGATGCAAGTTGGGTGCTGGAGATGGAAAAAATTAAGTAGGAAATGGGATACAAACATTCTCATCTTGGTTGCACCCCAAGAGATAAATAAAAATAAGGTTGGTGGTCATAGACAGTGATCTCCCCTACGACTCTTACCAATCTACGTCCATTATAGATGAAAACAATTTTTTTTTCTCCAACAACATAGTTCTATCAAGATGCTTCATGAATTGTTCATCTCTATCCCTAAGGTTAGATCAAGTGAACCATAACTATGAAAACTTAGTTCATATAAAGGCCAAGTCTAGCCTTGAATCCACTTCACGATATACAATCCCAATGGGGAATGTGAATATAGTTAACTCCAAGTTTCATGTTTTAAGACTTATCTGGTGCGTGTTTTTGTAGCTCATTGGAATATCCATAGTGGTATCTTCGGATGAACTACCAAAACTCCAAGTTCATCATCATGGGACTCCACATTATTGTAGTATCCATAAACAAGCTAGTCTATCCCCGGAGAAATTTGACTATCATGTCCAACAACATAGCTCTTTCTTTAGCATCATTGGGTGCAAATAAATTGGCAAAGGCCCAACACCTTTCCATCAATATTAAGGATCATCCACACAACTCTACTACATGGTTCACTTCCTTAATCAATAATACATGCATCTAGCTAAGGAAAGATGAGTGGTTTCCCCACTTCACTTGACCTCAAGCCTAGTATAAAACATGGCAGCACTAGGTCAAATATAGTTCAAGGTTGTGCTTAAGATGAAACCAATCATCTTAACTTCCTATAAATATAGGACCTCCAATTTTAAAACCAATAAGTGAATTTGGAAAACCATAATTTTCTTAGAGGATTTCTAAGACCCCTTACATTCCAAGATGCAAATTTCATTAAGAAATATCAACAAATAATCCCTTGTCTCCATCATCCCTACCACTTAAACCTTGTTTAGGGGCTTTTTAGTCCCTTGTCATCATATATTAGAATATAAATATGTATAATAAAGTAGATAAAAGTAAGTAAATGCATGTAAAAAGGTCATATATTAGAATATAAATATGTGTAATAAAGTGGATAAAAGTAAGTAAATGCATGTAAGAAGGGATAATGACAAACTAAACAAATTATAAGTACAAGTGCTCCAACTATTTACCCATTTTATAAATAACTTTAAAGAAGGACTAAGAAAGAGATTGGATGTCCTTCTCCACATTTATATCATTATTTCTTGGGATTATGTGTGTCTTGATGTGCATACTATGTCTCTCTTGAATGTCTTCCCTAATTCCTAAAACTACAACACTTTGTATCATTATTTCTTGGGATTATGTGTGTCTTGATGTGCATACTATGTCTCTCTTGAATGTCTTCCCTAATTCCTAAAACTACAACACTTTGGTTCGGTTGCCCCCGAAAATTTGATTGATCCGTTATGAAAGATTGTTGAGATGAAGATTTATTAATCTTCATGCTGGTGAAAATAAAAAATACCTGCAAGTTATAAGAATCGCTCTCGTGTATGTTGTTGGACAGACCTGCACAAAAAGGTGAAAACGATAGTAAGATAATAAAGCTATCCAAGTTTGTAAATTTTCATTGATATCTACACGCTGAGAATTCAGTTAAAAGTTTCTGTGTAGTAGAGGAAAGCTCTTTGGAAGCATGTGATTTGAACTTCATGATTGATTGTAAGAATCAAGGAATGACATCAAGGGATAGAGAAATATTTGAAAGTGGTTTTACTTCATCTCATGATGATTATTATTTATTACTTAAAGGAAGAACAAAAAATTTCTATATCCAAAATAACAATGCTGCACTGCAGCATCATTTTTAATAAGTTACAGTCATTTATTGTTCTTCTCAGGGTTATGAGAGAAATTAGTTTTCAGTAGAGATGTCTAATATGTTGCTTATGTTCAATATCGTACAAAAGAGATATTTTTTATATATCAGTAGAGAGGAGTTTCGAAAATATAGCAATTGAGAAGCCGACACTGGATTGTGAGAAGCAGAGGTCGAAAATTACATGTCGATAGAAGGAAAGTTAGTGAAATAGGGTTTTAAGGAAATTGTTCTAACATGGTGAAGTGCAGTGATAGAAGGAAAGTTAGTGAAATAGGGTTTTAAGGAAATTGTTCTAAAATGGTGAAGTGCAGTGATAGAAGGAAATTTAGTGAAATAGGGTTTTAAGGAAATTGTTCTAACATGGTGAAGTGCAGTGATTGTAGAAGTCTTAAATGATTGCCACATTATTTATCTTGTTCATGAAATCACAGCATATATGGGCGATTGAAGTTATAAAATTTTGTGCTACGGAGTCTAATGGCCACGCTCGACTTGGCCACCAGCTTTGTGGGAATATGCACACCATCAGGGTTACAACAATTCACAGTATTTATGATTTTCAATGTTTTGAAAGCAAGTTCTACGAAATGATGATTTTTTCAAGGGATATTTGTTTGAAATACAACTAGAAATTGTTGGTTTTGTAGATTTGAGTGATTATTTCTGTAAAATCCAAAGGCTTTGGAAGTTTTTCAGTATGCTAAATCTATTTCTACATTCAAAAACGGATTTTGAATAACAAAAAATAATGATTCATGTAAATTTATATCTCCGGATTTCAAAAAATAATTTAATAGAACAACTAACCAACACTATTCGATATAGTACATTGTGGGAGACAGTCCACGGCTCAATTACCAGGCATTATTACGTTTCCAGTGATTCTAGCGGCTCCAACGATGATGATGGTTTTGTCGATGATGCATGCAGTGGCAATGGAAAATATGTGAAGGTTTTGAAATTTTTCAAAAGCACCTGCAAAAGATTTGGCCAAGAGCGCTTATCTAGAAGATATATTCAAATCATTGTTGCTTTTGGTTTCCCCAGCTTAGAGGGAAAAGTTGCTACCTCTACAAAGCGTCTGAGGGAATTCATTCATTTGGATCTGCAAATACTAATGAAATTGCTCAATCGAAAATGCTCGTGTAAGGCGAAGGTTCGTTGGGCTTCAAAACTTGCAGAACCAGAATTTTGTGGTCGAAAGATACTATCGCTGCCTATAATTTGTAGAGGTCGCATTGTTGATTCACTGCCATTTATTGTTAATTAATTCACGTCAGCCACTGATCAAAGGAGCCACTGATCAGCCCAAGATTGATAGTCGGCCATAGCTACGTAGAAGCCCACGAAGCCCACATGATGGGAGCGGCAAAACAATAATCCAGAGGTAGCTATCCCAAATCACTTATAATATATATAAATTTGCTGCAAACCATTGTGGAGGCATTGAGATCTCAAACTTATTTCTGAAGGAGAATACCCTCGAAAGCTCTTTTTCATAAAAAAAATTATGAAAATTTGAAAGTAGACATCATGCTCTTTGCAGAAGGGATATTTTTAATCATAATGAGATCGATTATGAATTGTGTGTGTAATTCATTCAAGTATATGGAGTCAGTCAAAAACATAGAGAGTCATACACAGATATATCTGATCGACATCTATTCGAAAACATTTTATTTTTCCATTGAGTCTTTGAGTGAAGTAATAGTCAAGTTTTTCTTCACTCCATATATTCTCAAAGACAAAAAACAAAAAAAAACATAAAGAAGCACATTCAAGTTTGACCAGTAGTAAAGAAAATCATAGTATTGATGATAAGCTTGTTGGTAACGATTAAAGGTATTCAAGAAAGAGACATCTCGAGACACACACACATACGAGCTGAAAAGAAAAGATGATGGCATAAGACTAATTGAAATGATTGAGGCCCTTAGTAGAAGAGTTGCAGAATAGTTCCTGAAAGCAGTAGAATGGTTGGTTGTTGATGTAGACCCTCGTCGATCCCATATCAAGAATCCTCCAAAAGAGAGAGCCAGCGCGTGAGAAGTCTAGGTCTGAATTGAGCGACTGACTTGGCAATAGTAGTAGCCACATAAGCTCTTGAAAGAAATCACAATTGATAGAGGTAAGAAGAACATGGAGATCGAGGAGGTGGACCTGCATATGGCCACTTGGAGCACCTGGATTCAGGAATTGGATGCATGCCTGCTCGGGATGAGCAAGGAATTGAGTGTGGGGGAGATGTTGTAGGGGCTTCTTAGGCCCTTTTCATCATACATTATAATATAAATATATGTAATAAAATGGATAAAGGCAAGTAAATGCATGTAAGAAGGAATAATGACAAACTTTACCCATTGTATAAATAACCCTAAAGGGGGAATAAGAAAGTGGTTGGATATCCTTCCCCAAATTTATCTCCCTCTTTCTTGGGATTATGTGTGTTTGAATGTATGCCCTAATTCATGAGACTACAATAACCCCTGCAAAGAATTTAGAGTCACAAAGTTCCTTTTTTAAGCATGAATCACCCTCCCTTCAAGGCTATTCTTCTCAGGTATTCAATGGCCTTGTTCACTATCAACAGAGTCTTTCTCACCCACCCTTGGCACAGGATATTGGTCCCTATGGCTACCCCCACCCCCCCAAAATAGTAGAAGTTTCCTAAGAAGAGTTGGAGTGTTCCTTGACCATGATCGTACCAAACGACTTGGGAACCACTAGCACTGACTTAGCATTGGTCATGCTCTTTGTTGAATCCTTGGGATCTACATCATCGTGAGATCGGAAGAG
>CBVK0103800492.1:327-13077 GCA_900067695.1 Picea abies | reverse complement strand
TCCCATAACAATTGTATTCATTTGCCAAAATGAATATTGAAGGATTTATGGAACGTTGAGGCATAAACCAATCTTGTGCTAACAAATTGCACCACCACTTAGACAAAGAACACACCTAAAATCAGGTTATCACTAGAGTAATCAAAACAAGAAAATCAAAGAGAAATCAGATCACACAAAAAAAAAAAAAGGAAAGAAAATTGAAAACACCAAATGTGTCACTCAAAATAAAATTAAAAAGAAATAAAGGTAAACTATGATACAGGAAGTTTTCTTGGAGACAACTTATGAAAAGATATTCTTTAGGGTCTGGTCGTAGATGGGAATATCTTCAATCTCACCCCTAAGTTTTTACAAATGGTAAGTGTCTACCCTAATTTTCTGAGCGACTTGAAAAGGGCCAAGCCACAAATTTTGGAATTTTGAATGTTTCCCCTTTGGATCATTGATTTTATCCCACTTAAGAACCAAGTCCTCTACTTCAAAGTTTTTATCACCAAACTTGTGTTTATCAAACTATTTTTTAACTTTTTTTTGATGGGATGCAAACTTCCTTCTAGTTTGTTCTCCTTCATCAACCATAAGGAGGGTATCAATTCTTTGTTGCATATTGGATGAAGGTTGTCCTCTTGAGGACTAGGAAAGATGCAAGTACGGGAGATGTGGGTTGGTTGGAAAGATTGCTTCTTGTTCGTACACCAGAAAGTAAGGGGAATTCCCTAGGTCTTCCTTGGGAGTTACCATATCATCCCATAGAGCGTTATGTAAAGCATTGTGCCAGTTCTGGTGATTATCTACGATTGTCTTCTTAAGAATCCTTATTATTTTTTATTAGTAGACTTAGAAACACCATTTCCCTGCGGATAGTAGTTAGCGGAATACTTCAATATAATCCCTATATCTAATGCAAATTTAGTCAAGAGAGTAGAATAAAAATATGCAGCGTTGTCAAATACCAAGACCAAAGGCACCCCAAACCTTGTCATGATGTGTTGTTCAAGAAATTGTATTACTACCTTTTCATTAACATGGGTAATGGTAATGGCTTTTGACCATCGTGTGAAATAATCAGTAGCAGTAAATATATACTTATGTTGTGTGGACGAGTTTGGGTTTATCTCTCCTATTATATCTATTCCTTGTTGTTTAAATGGACTAGAAATCGGCACTGGTTCTAGTGGAATTATTGCTTCATTTTCCTTCCCAACACTCATTTGAAAAATTTTGCACCTCTTGACATATGTGTGCGCATCTCTAAACAAAGTTGGCCAATAATATCCTACCCTTAAAATATTATGGGTCGTATTTTGCCCTGTGAAATGGCCCCCTACAGGACTGTCGTGTAGTTCCTTCAACACCTTTTAAACATCTTCCTTTTTAGACATCTTAGAAAAATGCCATCATAATTTAAGCGGAAAAGTATTGATATAATAAGATAGTATTGGGAATATTTTAGTCTAAGTGTTCTTCTCTCTCTCAATTTCAGGTATTCATGGCAGGTATCGTGGTGGAGAAAATAAGATAGGTCGGCATACCAAGATTCTTGTGTGGCTGGTATGTACAATACTTCACCACACCATAAATCCAACTTGTTGTCCCAACCTGAATCCCTATTTTCTATCAGATCTTGGGATTCTGCAGCCAATTTGCACAGTCCTTGACCACTGAAAATTCTTTATGGTTTAATTTCTAGATCAAATTATTGGATCAATGCCATCCAGTTGCCTCTTTTTTTCCCCATTTTCTGTTATGTGAATAGTGACCTAACATCTGGATGAGGTACTATGACCTTGGTATGATTCTTGAGGATGTAAGGTCTAAATTGTTTTACTACTTTATAGACAACATAGGCTTGTTTGTCAATGGATGGGTAATTAAGCTCCAGTCCTTGTAAGTTGGTTCTCATAAATGAAACAGGTGCTTTGTTGTTTTCATCATCCTTTTGAGTAAGTATTGCAGCTAATGATTGATCTGAAGTGAAAGTGTAGAGATAAAGTCTTTGTTGAAATCAGGGTTGTGTAGTACAAGTGTTTGTGATATGACAGTCTTAATTTTTTTGAAAGCTTCCTTTCCCTCATCATTCCATTAAACTCAACATCTTTGCATATCATTGTTTGCAAGAGTTTAACTATCTCTGTGAAATATGGAGTGAACTTTCTTACAAAATTAATCCTTCCAAAGAAAGATTGCATATCCTTTTTGTTATGAGGGAGTGGCAGTTGCAAAAAAAAAAAAAATTGTTTAGGATCGATATGGAAACCATCCTTGGAAATGATGTGACCTAAGAGTTTTCCTTCCTCTACTCCAAATATAGTCTTTTTTGGGTTCAAGGATATCCAATACTTTCGGCATCTTTCAAAAATTTGGATGAGATGGGAAATATGATCAACCCTATCCATGGAGTAAATAGTAATGTCATCAGGGTACACCAATACACATTTGTTAATTGATCTCTGAAATGCCACATCCATGGCTCTTTGGAAAGTATCTCCCACATTGATTATCCCAAATGGCACGTGTTTCTAGGAAAATGTTCCCCATTTAGTTCAGAAGGTTGTTTTCAATCGGTCCTCCTCTGATACTAACACCTAGTTGTATCCTGAGAATCTATCCAGAAGTGAGAATATCTACGCTCCTGATACGATCTGTAAAAAAATTTCCATGGAGGGGATAGGGTAGTTATATTTTTTTGAGGCCCTATTCAGATTTCTAAAATCTACACATAAGCGAATTTCCAAGGACATTTTCTTAACCAGTATGAGATTGGTTACCCATGCAAAGTGTCTTACTTGGAATATTGTCTTTGTGTCTAATATTTTCTTTAGTTCCTTCTGCATCAAGGGTTCCAAGGATGGGTGAAATTTCTGCAGCTTTTGCGAGAAAGGCTTGACCTCGAGTCTTAATGGGATAGTGTGTTGAATGATCTTGGTGTCATATGTTTTCAAATCCTAATACGACTAAGAAAACACATCCTGGTACTCTTTGAACAACCTTAGGTAGGACTTATTTTCCTCATGTGACAGTGATCTCCCGATATTGATGTTCTGGGGGTTGTCAGCAATTCCTAGATTTATGACTTCATAGAATGGACATGAACTGTTGATTTTGGTAATTTTGGTTTCTTAAATTTCTCTCGCAAGTCAAACATGTTCTCAAGACTAACTACTCGTCGAGGTATAATGTGGACTTTAGTTTGGGTCGGTTCACTACTTTTTGTTAGGTTAGGGCTTTGATTATCATATCCTATAATCATTTGTTGAAAAACTTCATTGTCAATGGCCAAATCCCTAAAATTTTCATCATTAGTCAAAAAGGATATGATATGTTCATCTCCCTCAAATATCCTCCAGTTAGAAATGTTATCTGGGACCGAAGGCTTGTATAACAATTATATGGCAAACCTCTAGGCTTCATAATCCTCTAAGGAAGAGAACCTCAAAGTTGGTGTGCCCAAAGAATTGGCCAGCGTGTTTTTGGATCGAGGTATGGCTGTGATGTTGAATGCTAGGAAATTTTCTATCAGCCTGTGAACTTCCTGCTAATAATTCCTCAAATGGGGGGAATTGCAATGGATAGTGTTATTGACCTATCTAACGATGATTTCTTAATCCCCGAAGAAACTAGTCCCTTGATATTTAAATGAATACCTTTCTTAATTCCTTGAACTAACGCCTCGTATTTGGCAGTGTTGTTTGTGCATTTAAATTCCAATCTATAGGACATAAAACTATTTTTTCTTTCTAGGTTAATGAAAATGCATCTAGCACCATCCCCTTCTTGACATTTTGATCCATCAAAGTACAGAGTCCAGGTTTCAGACACAAAGTTCGGTACTCTCTTGTCTCAGACCACCTTTGGAACTGTCATTTTAGTGTTGTCAGCTTGAGCATGGGTATTCTATTCATACTTATTACATTGCTCAATTATTTCAGGATTGTCATGAAGTGATAATTCTGACCTCTGGGAAAGTAACACTTCAAACAAACAGGGATTGAAATTATTGAACTCAAAATCACAGGAGTAATTTCCTAAGACTGGGAATTCATTAGAGGAAGGTTCATTAGGGGATTCCAAGTATGTGACAGAATGCTTCAAACATTTTCCTCGGTTGATCCTAATCATGTTGGGGTTTCCCTTCAATGGTAACCATAAGTGGGACCAATCTGTACTAAAATATCCATGTAATTTTTCAGACCATTCACTACTTAACAACATTCCATATGCCTCTGTAATGTATACAATTATGATATCTATGACCTAATGAAACTTTGGGTTAGAGGCAATCCTAATCATAACATCCTTTAACTCCCCAATAAATTTCAATTCAGTCCTGTCTAGTTGAATTATATGTGTTTAGATTTTCATAGGGGTATCATATAACTTCTTGCATACTGAAAGAGGCATAACATTGGAGGTAGTGCAAGAGTCAACCAAACAATTGTGCAGGTTCATGTTATAAATTTCAAAGGTTAACAGAAAAGGTGGAACATATGACCTAGGATTCTTATCAACCATCATTGTATTCATGTTATGCTTTCGAATATTATTAAGGATTATTGTACCCAAGCTTGAGTGTGGGCTTGGATTTGACATGAGTGTGTCGTCCTCATCCAGATCTTGCAACAATAAATCTTTCTGTTGAGGAATTTTACACAAGTCCATCACCTAAATGTTAGCTTTCAATTTCTTCAGGTATTCTACCACGTTATACTCTATCTTTATGGTTTCGTGAGCTGGGAACTTCAGGCCAGAACTGAGCGGTGGGGTCAGTTGAACTAAAGGGGAAAATGTTGGGGTTCTCTTAGGAGCTTGTGCAATGGTAGGTTGGTTTTGCGCAATGATTGACATCCAATAGAACCATAGTTGTTTTCTCAAGTGGTTCACTAACTTCATTTTCCTCTGTATTCGATGTATGATCATTGGGTTGTTCGGTTAGGGAACATCCATCCAAGAAATGATTCGCCAAAAAATTCATAGCATTCACCCATTAAGGGTAATCCATTTCTAAATGATGTTCTTGACGATAGTTACAATATGAATCTAAGGTGACCTCTCCCAAGTCAATGTTCAAGTTGGCAAGAGGGGGCTCTAAGGCTTTAAACGGTGGATTTTTTTGAAAGAAAAATTTGTAAGGGCTAGGGTTTGATGTGCCTTCCCCTGCCTTCCTCTTCATGTCTACAATATCATTGGACAACTTCTTAACCATTATTTGCAATCGTTCCATATGTGCATTGTCCTTTTCTGCATTATGTTTCATTTGTTTATCGGGCAGTGGTGTTTACAAAATCCCTCCCCTAGGTGTATGTTGTGTTTCTTTCTTTATTAAAGAAACCTGACTATATTTGTAGCCTTTCATTTGAAATTAATAATTTTATCTTCCTCAAAGTTTTTGGCAAGAATAGTTTTAGCAACCATCTTAATGAACATGGATATAGAGGTTGATAATGCGTTAGTGTACACCTCAATTTGTAGTTCTAGGGAGGGCTTGGAATTTGTTTGAAACTTGTTGAGAATAGTTGTGAAACATTGGTTGAAGTCCTTGAATTTCTCCTTAGGTCCCATAGTGGCGATGAAGAGTTGAGCCATCAAGGCCCCGGTAGTTGTTTCCTTGACAAATTTATCAAAGAAATCTTTCTAAAATTTTGTCCAAGTGTTAATGGATCCAACCGGGAGGTTGAAATACCATGTTGAATATGAGTTATCAAAGGTATAATGTAATAATATACATTCTACATCTTCATGTTTGAAATTCATTAACCTTATCACCAATATAAATTTTTTGATATGATCCTCGAGTAGGCTGGAGATTTCAAGATCAAATTTTGGGAGAAGTTTTTCTGGGTACCTAGGAAAATGATGCAATCTCATTGTTAATGCTAGGGAATCCATGGACAGCCATTGTTGATTTTTTGCAGGTTCGTTGTAAACCTCTTGTTAGTAACATTATTGGTATCGGGATTTTAAAGGGAAAGACAGCGGCTCTGCTCCTGCAAGCAATCCAGGAGTGACTTCTAACGCTAACACCTCTTAAACTTATTCATTTTTATTTTCCATATTATCTAACTCATTATCTGAATTTTTTTAATTAGAACTTGCTTCCTCATAATATGGATCGTCTATGCTCGAATAGGTACTTGTTGGTGGGGTGACGAGAGGAGTTTCGGGAATCAAAATAAGAGGTTGGTCAATTTCGGTAAGAGAAAAATATATCATATCTTGAACCGTATGAACAAATATGTGATCTGGGGTATCGATAACTAGTCTTCTAGTTTTCTTCCAGCAAGGGAGAAATGGAGCCAATGGTAATTCTTCGGTCTGTCGAGCATAAGATGTTGTGATCCTTATAAACACATTTATTTCATCATGAAGGATTGCATAAGGTATCTCTGGGTGAAGGTATGAACCATCTTTGGTGTGTGGTGACTAACTTGTAGTGGGGGTACCTTCAATCTTAAGGTTGTCCTGAGAAGGACTAGCCATGCATGTGGGGCGTTTTGAATATGTAGGCCACTTGATATAATCTTATGTTTAAAGAATTGTTTTGACTAGCCATGCATTCGGGATTCCCTCTTTCTAGCGCCAATTTTGTTGAGGGGCCGAAATTCCCTTTAAATCAATAGCAGGAATCATGCCCAGAGACAAGGCCCAATTAGACTCTTCCCTATTTGGAATGATGTGATTCTCTGGATGGATGATCCAAAAATTTTCTATGGGATTTACTATGTTATCGAATGGGCCTTTATAGATTGTTTTATGTTTCTTTATAAGTTCATTTAATAAGTGTTTGATGATTGGATTCTTAGGAAGGTTGAGTTTAGGATAACCTCTTACCAACAACAATTAGATGACACCACTCTTCAACCAATATCAAACAATAATATTTCCTTATCGATTCAGCAACAAACATCATCTAAGAAAAGGAATACATATGCAAAGACGACAAATAACTGGAAATAATTCTAGTTAATGTATAACACAAATTTCATAACAACATCATATTCATGCCAATGTATATTTAGTGACTACAACCTTTCAAGATAACTTAAATACAATTATTTTCTTACCAAATCGCTTGTAGCAAACACCAGCAAAGCAGAACAATCCACAAATTATGTTACTCCACAAACTTTGGAAAAAAAAGACTATCTTTGTTTCTACATGAGCTTCTGAATTAGAATTCAAAATAATTCTTTGTTTGATTCTTTCACTTATTACACAAAACGGTCAACCCTTCAAAATGAGGTCGACCTCCTTATTTATACGAAAACTACATGCTAAAAATAGCAAAAACATTCATTTAACTAAAGAAAACAGACATATAAAGTGGCTTATGTTCACATGAAAAACATCAGTGAGTTCCATTTATCTCATAGGATTTGTCTTTTCATAATCGGACCACTGGGAGAATAGATCTTCACAAGTATGCAGGTATGGAAATTGATGTTGATCCATCGGCATGCTGAGCTCATCCTTCATTTCCATGACCCAGTTTTTGAATTGAACTATCTCGAAGGTTAGATTTCATAGGGCCCATGTTGCTCCTATTAGCTTGTCGGTGAGTCTCTTCACTTGTCCCTTTTAAAGTGCTCAGATCTCCCAAATATTCACTCCAAATTCGGCATCGATCTCTCCAAACCATTGGAATATAACATGCAAATCGACTAAGTCAACAGGAGCACCAAATTTTGGGATTTGGAGGTCTATCATCCTTTGATTTATGTTGTTCCAATTTTTTAGACACTCCTCCCATCTCTCCTTAATTTTATTTTGTGGTTCAAGTATCAATTGTACCCAATATTATGTTGCTACCATGATCCTGACTAAGCTCTCATCTACAAGCATTCTAATTCCATGTTCTTCTTCCCCTCGACCCTTTTGAATCTATCGGATATACTCAATTTGTGTCAATACTTGATGAGCCTTCTCTGACCATATCATCATTTTTTTATGTTATGGGGCTGAGAAAAGTCTCCTCTTGGTAACTTACGATCCTAGTCATAAAAATCTCCCTATCTGATTTAACTAAGTATAAAACTCCTCAAATTAAGTTCTCATGAACCTAACTGCCTAGGTAGTGTCTTGATATTATTCCACCTGATATCTAAGATGCACTAACTCTTCTCTCATAGAATCGGTTTCTCATTCATCCTCTATTTCCCTATCTATAGTGGCACTAGATATAGCCATACTTTCCCCTAATAACTCACTTACCATGGATTATCCTACATCCAGCAGGGTTTCTTCCATGGTGATCATTACCACACTGTCCAAAGTGATTCTCCTCTTTTTTCTAGTTACCTTCATGAGTAATTGTCTCTTCCTATCATAAGAAATGGCTTGAACATCAGCTACTTCATCCACCGTCTCTGGGATTGATTGGTCCCCCCATGAGAGGGTGTTTCCTAAAATTCTTGGTGTATGAAAATGCTCAAGTATTGTTTATTTGCCTTTGTTGACTTCAATATTCTCATGACAGTTTCCTTTATCTGGCTCTTGAGTCATTTGAGACTTCCCAGAATCTCTTGTTAGAATCTTGTTGACCCCATATATGTCCTAATAGAAAGAAAACATCTTCTCGGACTTCTAATATTGCATTGTAATGGAATATTTTTGGGATAGATAGAATGGGGATTTAAGCCCTAGATTTTTGGTATAAATATGTAATGGGTTGGGAGATAGAGGGGGATTGAGCAGCGAGGTTGAAGATTATGCAAGAGTCGTGAATGTAATAGTCAATTGGTAAGATGAAATATGAATAAAGAAAGAGTTCAGAGATAATCTTGTATCTTGTGTTCTTTACTTTTCTATGTGCACTTCTGAATGATGTTTTTATGCTTCGTAGACTAGACCTAGTTTGTGGATTGATTATGGTGCAATATTCATGAATTATTGTGAGAATCTATGTAATAATCGAGAACATACATAAGCTAAAAGAAGGAAAATGACTCAGGTATCCACCTCCCTTTCCCTTACTATTGCAGAAGCCTGGTTCTCACAGTCTGAATAGATACCTCATATGAGACTTCTTCTGCACAAGTTGGTGATTCTGAAACGACTGGTGTCTGGTGGGTTTGTTGGTCATATTTAAACTGAACCTTGGGTCTTACAACCTGTGTGAAAACCATTTAATCCAACAAATGGTTCTATTGTTGGGACCGAGACATTGAGATTAAGGGAATGTTTTGGAGGCCAACTAAGAAGGAGATCATAGAATGGTTAGAATGAAAAGAATGGGAATTTACATGAAAAGAGAATATGAACCCTCAGATGAGTGACAACCAATTGATGCAAAGGTATGTGTTCATGGATATGCATGAAATTTTCTTTGGAGAATTTCCAAAAATTCTAACCGAGTGGCTAGAAGGGTTGGTAGAGAAGACAGGAAGGTTTAATGTTGCAGGACTGAAGAATTGGACTCCTGAATTAGTAAGATAGTTAAATTTGGTAAGTAACCCAACTACTTCAGCATTTGATTTTTGGTTAGATAGTGTACTAGGGGGTTATGTTACATAATTTGCAGTAGATTGCATTCAAACATACAGTATTACAGAAGAGATTTTTTCAAAGGTCTGTGTGGGAGGTTCTTGGCATCATTGAATACATGGATAAAAATGTTTTTATGTGAAAAATATGTGATGATAATGAAGTATGACATCTAAAATGGCTTTGTTCACATAGGGGGAGCTGGAGGATGAAAGGAGGATCGTCTGAGAGAAGGAAGCAATGAACAAGGAAGGAAGGGATTGAGGATGCAAGAAGGAAACATACAAAAGGAAGAGTAAAATTTTGGAGAGTTGCACGGAGGAAGGAGGTACAAGAAGCAAAATATTGGGGCTGGGAGAGAAGATTGGCACAGTGATCCAAAGGAAAAAGAACCTTGCGCACTAGTCCAAATTGTGGAGATACAATATATAGGAGGAGAAGAAGAGGGGTTTCAGTCCAGTCCATTAATATAAGAGCCAGCAATTCCTACTCAGACAAGATCTTTTGTTGAATCTATGACCCCATGTGCATCACCACAATCAGAGATAACATTTGAAGACTTGTCAAAATCCATCATAGTTAGTCGAGGAGTACAGAGTAGTAGCAGTCAAAATAGTGGGAGTAGTGCGCAGAGTCAAAGTTAGAATCAGAGTACACCAGCATCACCAAGAGGAGGGACTACAAAAACCAACATGGAGGGAGTAGATAATACTCTTAGACTTATTGAATTCAAGGGAATGGGGTCAGAGGATCCAGAATAACACTTGTTTGTGTGCCAAACAGTTTGGGTCGCTAAAAACATATAGCATGATGTCGTAAAAATTGTGCATTTAGAAACAACATTTAAAGGTTGTGTGTTGGTATGGTATATGAAGTTACAGAGAATTATGCCTACAAGACAGGCTGGGAATTTAGTAGAGATAAAGCAAGCACTATTAAAGGATTTCAAAAATCCAAAGTCAGAGTCGCAGTACATCACCATGCTAAAAGAGATCAAACAGGTACAAACATAGTCTGTATGGGATTTCGATTAGAGCTTTAAGGATGTGATGGGGAGATTGAATTTCCAAATTCCAAATCAATGACATCAAGAGTGGTTTATTGTCAGACTTCTACCACACATTCGAAGGCCCCTAATTCAACAGAAGGTTACATCGCAGAATAAAGAAAGTATGTAAAAGGAAGAAAGTGCATAGAAGAATGTAAGCACGCAGGAGGAAGACAGTGCACAGGCAGAAGAATAAAGCAAGTGAGCGAGAGAATAAATCGTGAAGGATGATAGTGCAACATTATAGAAATAGAAGAACAACAGAAAATTTGCATAAAGAGTGAAAATCAAAAGAAAGAAAACAACCAGTTAACTGAAGTTGTCCATGCCATGCATTGTAATGGGATATTTTTGGGATAGATAGAATAGGGATTTAAGCCCCAGGTTTTGGGTGTAAATATGTAACAGGTTGGGAGATAGAGGGGGACTGAGCAATGAGGTTGAACATTATGCAAGAGTCGTGAATGTAATAGTCAATTGGTAAGATGAAACATGAATAAAGAAAGATTTTAGGGATAATCTTCTATCTTGTGTTATTTACTTTTCTATGTGCGCTTATGAATGATGTTGCTATGTTTCGTAGACTAGACCTAATTTGTGGACTGATTATGGTGCAATATTCATGAATGACTGTGAGAATTTTTCTAATAATCGAGAACATACATAAGCTAGAACAAGGAACAATGACTCGAGTATCTACCTCCCTTTCCCTTACTACTGCAGAAGCTTGGTTCTTGCAATCCCAATAGATACCTCAGGTGAGAATTCATCTGCGCGAGTAGGTGATGTCAAAAGGGTCGGTATCTAGTGGGTTTGTTGGTCATAGTTAAATTGAACCTTGGGTCTTACAACCCATGTGCAAACCATTTAAGTCAACAACTAGGACAAGAGTGGTGCACATAGCCTCCTTCAAGGTTTGAAAGTAATGATCAGTTGTTGTAGTCCAAGTGAAAGAATTATTTTTAAGGAGAGCAATGAGAGGCACCGCAATCTTTCCATAATTCTTAACAAACTTGTGATAATAGTCTATTCAACCTAGAAAACCACGCAAGATTTTAAGAGTCTTAGGGTGAGGCCAATCCTACATAGCTTTAATGTTCTTAGGATCCACCCTAACACCCTCCTTACCAACAATATGACCAAAGTACTCAAATTTTGAGGCTCCAAAAGAAAATTTAGATTGTTTGAGGAAAAGCTGGTGTTGAGAGAGTAGATGAAGAATTCGATCCACATGAGAAAGATGGGTTGTCTAGGATTTGCTATAGATGAGAATACCACTTGTAAGGTACCATATTTATTATAAATAACCGAAAATAGAAATATTGCAGAGAATAACAGTGGAACAACACAATAGATGAAACCACAACACCAAAAAAATACCTTTATTGATAGGAAAAAATGTTCACTTGCCTCTTCGAGGGGGAAATCTCTAGCAAAGCAGTGCTCTATTACAATAAATCTAAAGAAAAAACTTCTCATGCCATCGACTCATATTTATACTAAATCTATCTACCACAAAAACAATCTAGAGGAATATATTCTAGAAGCGGAAGCTTCTATTAGGTCTTCTTACATTTGACTTATTCTTCCTTATTACTAGGCCTTATTAATATTGGATTTTATTACATGGAAAATATATTACTCTACCTATGTGAGGGGTTAGGGAGGTTAGGTCCCTATATTATTCTACCTACATGAGGGGTTAGGGAGGTTAGGTCCCTAATAGTGACCACAGAGGCACTGCGAGAGGTGGATACCAAGGAGGTCCAGAGGTGGAATGTGGATGTGGCTAAGGACGAGGATATGGAGGAGGTGGAGGAAGACCACTCACTTGATTTAATTGTGGTGATATAGGCCATGTATTGATATTTTGTACTAAACTCGCACTCTTGTTGGGCACCTACTACAGTATCAAGCATGTCACAGAGGATTGTCCCAACTTGTTGAAAAAGTGGGAAGAGAAGAAGACATAGTGTAACATGGTTACTGCAGAGCCGTGCAGGAACCAAAAGAATGATGAGAAAGTTAATGTGCATGTGATAAACCGAGGTGGATCCAATATGGGAATGGACTTAGATCATGGAGAAATCTCAGGCTAAAGACCGAAGGGAAAAATTAGAAAGGCAGCACAAGCTCCTCCTAAGTTTGATGTTGCACAACATAAGCATTTTTTGTGCGATGCAGAGAGAGCTCTAGAGGAAGAGAGAGATCGGAAGAGC
>CBVK0103800454.1:0-12027 GCA_900067695.1 Picea abies | reverse complement strand
TTTTCATTTTCTTCTTTAGGACAATCCATCGATCCATTGTTTAAAAGTTTTTTAGGGTAAATAGTTTAAGTTCCTTGATAGGGTTTGCTCATTGATAGTATTTGCTTAATTAGATTAGCCCTTAGATAGACCATCTCCTTAGTTAGATTATATTTGCTCTAAATTTTTTTCCTTGGCACATATAGTGATACAACTCTATATTTACTTACCCCGGGTTGACAATTTAATTGAGGGATTTAGTGCATATAGAACACCCATCAGTTATGATATTTACAAATATGGCACCATTTAGTGTTTTTCAAGTTATGTGTGTAGTCTTGCATAGTATGGTCGGTCATAGCTTCACATATATTGTAATATGTCTCAGCTTGCACTCATCATGTGTCTAGTGCTCCTATCACTTGATCATTGAGACTGCAAGTGTCTTTTGTGTGATTGTCTTCACAACATACAGTACACCAAATCACATTTCTTCTTAAAGTCAAGTTTTTTATAGTCTCTTGTAATTGTTCTAGTTTTTCCTCTAGCCTTTCTTCTATTGACGAAGAATTGAATGGGCCTTAGTCGTCTAATTCAACGTGTTGTGCTTTCTTCAATGTGTCTTCACATGTGTTTATCTCATAGGGGTGCAATGGTGTTCAAATTCCCTAGCGTAATCTAGCTACATACCATTGTACTAGTAAGTTTTGATCATTGGTCAACAAGATTTGGCTGAGGAGGTATTTAAATATTTTTTCATATTCATGAACCAATTCTCCTGGTATTTGATTTATCTCTTTAACTTTCTATGTATCCAAATGCGCAACATCTTGGAATTTGAAGGATGACAGGAAGTTGTTCTTCATGTCTGATTTTGACCGATTTTGATTCTCTGCATAATTCATAAACCATGTAAGGGTGTGGTGTTGAAGAGCCGCACCAAATTGTGCCATTTGTTTATCCTCATCTATGATGTATGTTGCATCCTGAAGTTTTTCACATATGAACCAATGTCTTTTTGGATGCTCATCTCCCTCATAAATGGGAATCTGAATGAATCCCATTATTTTTTTCTTTTTAAGAACAACAGACTTTTGTGATGTTTGATTTATCAAGAGTTTCGACTGTGATGTCAGAATTTTAGTCGATTGTCATTGTGTCGACTCATATTTTGATCGGTCTTCTATCGCATAGTATTCGAGAAGTAATTGTTCCTTC
This sequence comes from Picea abies, assembly GCA_900067695.1. Classification (NCBI taxonomy): domain Eukaryota; kingdom Viridiplantae; phylum Streptophyta; class Pinopsida; order Pinales; family Pinaceae; genus Picea; species Picea abies. The sequence continues at coordinate 10,830 of CBVK0103800454.1, read as the reverse complement.
TTTTCTTTGGGAGTTATTTCTTCAATTTGACAACTTTGATCTTTATACTCGACGTTACGTCATTCCAACAAACTTGTTGGTTCGTATCTATAATCTAATAAATTATTGTGTTCCTTTGATATGAGATCTGGAAGGGGGGTCGGCGTCATGAGATTCTTCATGTGGATGAGCATGCTATTGACTTCATTCAGGTTTATTTCTGGCTCGACTATGAGTGTATCGTGTATATTCTTGTGCTCATCGATTCTATACCATAGCATGGTGGATTCTTCATCGATCTAAAGCCTATGTTGGAGGAATTATTTGATTCGAGGGATAGTTACTTGAACAGGAGGAGTGCATATTGTGGGTCCTTACTCTTCATAATCCATGCTCTCGGGTTGGTCTTCAAATTGATGGGTGCCAATGCTAACCTCTATCAACTGTACTTCATTACTTATGTCAAGGGTCATCGCGGTTGTTGTTATTTCCATATCTTGTCGATTCTTGTCAGACTCGGCATTGCTCATGCACTCTATCAGGAGGATCCTCCCTGACTATTTTTCTATTTGAATTCTGATTGTTCCACATATTACAGATCTCCTCACTTTTATTTTGCCTCTTGTCCCACTTCAATTTTTGGATGTCAATCATTTGCTTGTAAATTTGTTTTCCTCTCGAAGACATTTATGCTTCAGTTGCACGAACTCTGGTATGCTCTTATTTTTATTACAACATCTCATAGATAAACCAACCCCCTATCACTACAACGACTTGCTCGGAGTCAACGGTGATGGCCATATTTATTGGCTCAGAAAATAGTCCCAAGATTCTTTTGTATCCTTGCACTTTGCTTCCAAGAATTCTTCCCGCTTCTCATCTTTTTATTCCAAGTTACTATTCAGTAGTGGTATTCTTTGTTGAGGTCGGTACTCAACAATGTTACCGACTCCTTTGTCGAGAACAAATTTATGGAGCATTCTTGGGATGGTGCACAAAAATCCTTCGTGCAAGTCAGTGTGAAATTTTTCTTTTACTATGTCAAGGGAAGTTTGATCCTCAATGGCTTGGTTTGTTATATAATCTTTGACAATTCTTTCAACTCACTCATGTAAGTTTGTTCATCCTCCATTTGTAAGCTTGAGTGTTAATTTTTCATCGAAATTCATTTTGTACATTACTATATTTGTTAATGTACTATATTTGTGCATTACTATATTTGTTCGACTAGCATGAGGTTGTTCCTTCTTGCGTAATTCTTGACATATTTTTCAATTTTTTGCTCCCACCATTCACATATGTCTTGTAAATATATCATCTATGTGATCTTTTTCATGCCCAGGTTCAGAACTACCAGCAATAGAACCAATTTTGTAATCTCGGGAAAAGTAGGGAATGTTACTAGTAGTTCATCACATAAGCAAGCAAATCATAGAGGTTACATACACATATGTAAAGACATACAGAAAGTAGTGAGAGCCCAAGAAACATCACTTTATTATATATGTGTCAATATAACACAAAAGAGACACTTTCCTTGATACATGATCATATATTTATAAATACATGTTCATTTTTGAGGCAGTTGTAACTACTTGACTACCTAGATCAATAGGCTTAACAGACACTTCGATTGACTTGTAATTCTGACTTTGATAATCGGTTGACTAATTCTTAGATGATTGTTGGGTCTAGTCAACAGAGTTGACTAGACCTTACAACAAGCATCATAAATAATTACGTGTCAAGAATGTGAGTGATCCGGCTTAACTCGATTGCTTGAACCTTCAATGTAAGGTAGTGCTAGGGAGCTCAACCTAGTAGTGTAAATCCCCTGCCAAAGCTAGTACCTTGTATGTAGGCCATAACTTTGACCTAAATTGGAAATCTTGGGAATCTGCAAAGATGTCAATCTATCTAGTTTGCCTATGTGACTAGAGTGTATGTTGTGCTGCCAAAAAGGCGAATTATTTCATCTATGTCCTCTTCTACCTGTTGTACATCCTATACTAATGCTACCCTATAGAACTCCAGGTTGAATAAATGTGGCTAAGTGATACGTGACCCCTATGGAACATAGTATACCTTTAACCTACTTCCATTGATATGTCCCTTGAGCAATTGGCCCTGCAATGTAGTCAACTTGGCAGCACTGACTTCGTTGATGTATACCAGGAAAAAAGGACCCAACCAATGCATACATAGCTTTTCATGGTATTGTAAATATTTGTTGTTGTATAACAACACCAAAGAACCTGGCTCATGCCATGTATTTTGTCTCTACTTTTCAACCACTTGGATTAATCCCACCACAAGACGATCCTCCTTGAGCTCCATGAGTTCATTCAACCTATGTTGAAGTGACTATTCATTTTTCCTATGGGTAGTTAGAGAAATCTGTAAGTTGGGGATAATAAATATCCCAGGAAACATATCCATGGTATGAAAGAACCGATGGACCCATTGGGTGCGAGGAATATTCTTAGTAGTCCATCGCCTCTCATGGTAATGAATGTGCTCCCGAGGATCTTTAGTTCCCTTATACCAATTGGCCAACTCTAAGTCAAAGGTTGGCTAGAACCTAAATTTGATCAGTTCAACCACCTGTGCCCAGTATTGTATGGTCACACGATGTGTTTCCCACCATCGTGTAGGTTTTCCTTATACTACGACATCCATGTCCTGAACCCACCAATATTCTGGAATGGTACTCTCCATCTGTACCAAGAAGGTTTCTACCAAACCTGTCCCATCAAAGCACAACGCATCACATAGCTCAAATCCAATCCAATGTACTGCTTTAGTTATTCTTGCACATCTTCTGGTAGAAACCTCATACATATTTTGTTTCCACCTCTCCATGGCATATTCTGAATCTATTTCATATGACTTTGTGCTCCTCAAGCTCAATTCCCCATCTGTCGTGGGATTGATATAATATTCCCTACACCCCATAATATTCTAGATATTTTCAATAACCGAGCTCTATGCATCTTCATCTACTAGTTCATTATACTTGTCCCCTTCATTAGGATCTAAAGGTGTGATCATGTGTAGGGTGATAGTATTAAACGACATATGTCGATTCTTCAAATTCAACACTGCATCATTTTCAAAGGCCTAATCAATGCCAAGTTGGGAAGGGTAGGGATCAGAGTCATCCATAATCTCTATCAATTCAAAATCAACCTTCATTTTCACCCTTTCTATGTTTATTTCAACTTGCTCCAATCAGCCTATAGCATATATCTTGTATTGATTTTCCAACCACAGGTGAATAGGCGACCAAACCAAGTTAGGTTTTCTCATTAGTTCCCATGACTTCTTCAGAAATATGTTCACATTAGATCCAATATCCAACATGATCCCATCCATTTCATAACTACTAAGTTCAGTTGTCATCTTGAACTCTCTTCTTGTGCGCTTCTTCTTATTGACCTGATACAAATCCCTTTATGGTAGGGGGGATGATATAGCTCTCTCCATCCTTATTCCCCTATGAAGGTCTCTAACATCTACGTCAAATTTCTTGTAGAATCAATATCGCTTGACCATCGTAAACAACAATGTAAAAATTCACTTACTTGGTCTTCAATCTCTATTTTTCGACCCAATTTGCGCAGTGCTTCTTTGCACATTGTGTTCTTAAACTCCTCATGCACATGTTCTTCAATTACCCTTTGTTTTGTGTTACAACTCCTATTTTATGTTTACTTCTTCCAACGACCTCTTTGTCACATGCTATATTTCTTCACGCACGCGAGCTTCCTCCAACAACCTTTGTGTGGCACGCTGCAATTATTCGCGGGCACGGGCCTCTTCCAATGACCTTTGCATCACTCATTGAACTTCCTCCTGGATCCTAGCCTCCTCAAGTGAAATTTTTATCATGCATTACAACTCTTCTCGTGCTCTTTCTTCCTCTATGGCCCTCAGTGCGTCGCGTAGAAACTGCTTCTATTGGGAGGTATCAAACTTAGGAGGAGGTTGTGCCACCTTTCTTATCTTCCCCTCCAGCTTTTGGCTTGAGCTTTCACCATGCTAGAATTCCATTCTCGTCTTTGTTCCACCCCAAGTTATCACACGTACATTATCTTCATCATCCATTTTTTGATTCCTGCGTGGATCTGTAGTCACCATATTGCAATTTTCCCTCTTCTCTTCCCACTTCTTCAGTAAGTTGAGACAATCCTCTGTAAGGTGTTCATGGTTGTAGCAATACCCACAGAGAGCATGTGGTTTGGTACAAAATGTTGTCACATTTCCTATTTCTCCACAATTAAAACAAGTGGGGTATCTACCTCCCCCTCCTCCATATCCTCATTTGCGACCACGATCATATCTTCCTTTGAGACCTCCTTGATAGCCACCTCTCTCAACAATGCCATAGTCACCACCCTTATGTTCCACTTGAACTCGGAATACATTGTGGGTATTGTATTACATCATCTGGAGTGATCGACAGTTGTTCACATCATGCCCCATGGAATTGTAGAATTCGCAAAATGGAGTATGATATTGCATCTTCTGATATTTCTCTAGTGTTGGGAAGCAGGGTGGTATATGGCCCCACTTCCTACAAATTTTGCACCACTCTGCCTGAGGTCCAACTGGAACTAGACTTAGCACACCCTTTTCCACATAGTTTCCTAGTGTGATACATTCATATCTACAATGTCCCTATGACCTGAACTTTATGCACCATACGTTCTCATGTGTGACTTTTTTATTTTCCATATATTGCAATTGCATCATTAGGCTGGCTAGTTGAGACTATACATATGCCAAACCTACCAATGTCTCTCTGCCTCTAGGTCTAGCCTCCAAAAACATCACAATCTCCACCACTTCTACATTAGTAGTCACCTTTAGTTGGGTAAGCGAGACTCAGATATGGGGAAGAAACCCTGCAATGAACCATTCACCATGTTGCACATATTGGATCTATAACATCAACCTATCCATTAAAATATCGAACCATCGATCATAATCCCACACAGTTTCTCTCGAATTCTACTTAATCTCCTTAATATATGTAATGCATTGAGAATTTGACTTAGGAGTCTGGAATTCCTTAAGAATATCTCTCTTGATCTCTATCAGAGACCTCGTCTATCCTACTCAGGCAGTGACCTTGTACTTCATATACCACGTCAGGGCTCTATCCCTAAATGTAGTCTTTAGTTGCGCAATCTATGATTCCTCATGTTTGATCCTCCTCATAGACCATATCACCTCACAGGTGAACCAATGTTTCTTTGCATCATCTATACCCATTCCATGGAACACAAGAAACCTTAGGGTACTATCCTGATTGGTTATCTTTAATCTCAAACTATTTCCTCTACACTAATTGTTGGGTGTCTGGGGTCTCAGTATTGATACTCTTCTTCATGAAGTAGCACTGACTTCATCTTCTTATTCACTCGTCACTTCCCTTATTTCCTCTCCTACTCTTTCTTATACTCCAGCCATGTCATTGTTTATTGTTCTTTCTTCTTGGATACAAATGTGCAAGGGGGGTGGTTCAAATGGGGGGTAACTCCATATTCTTCCAACATTTCTTGTGAGGGAACACAGAGAGTTTCCTATCTATAGTTGAGCAAGACCATCCACTATTTCTAAATCTTCTCCCCAACCACTAGGGGATCCTCCATATTCCTCTCCTACTTCTGCACCTCTACGTTGTGTCTCATATTCCTCCGAATTTGTGGCACTCTGCAATATCCAAGGGGTTCAAAATTCATCTTCTGGGACCCTACTACCAATACTATTGGTATCTCCATTGGATACCCTACTCTTAATAAAATGACTCTTCACGGACCTATCGTCATATCTGCTTCTCTCTATCATAGCACACTCTTCTGCACTTCCTCTTGGTGCAGTCTCCTTCCTCTTCATTCTAGGCCTAACCCCTCGTCGTGCACCCCTTGCTAACTTCCTTCCACTTCTTTATTCCAATCTCATCCTTGACTCAACTCTTCTTGCATACCTTTCATCTCTCTTTATATTTCTCTCTCTCTCCTCTCCTCTTCTAGTTCCATCATATTCCTCACCCCATTTTAACAACTTATGGATCCTCCTCAATGGATCCATCTCCTCTCTCACTTTTTCCCCCATATTTTCATTCCCCCCCCAGTGCTAGGGGAGTATACTCAGTCATCTTGTCGTGCTCCATGTGCATCTTCCACGTCTCCACAAACAACATATGTATCTAGAGTGGGTGTTGGGATCCGTTTTCATCATATTTCTTCGCCCAATAAAACCACTATTCTTAAACCATTTTCTGCATTTCATTGATAATACACACCATAAACCCTAATTAAACGCCATCATTTGTCATTATATCCAATGTGTTTAATACATCGTCATTTCTATTTTTTTAGTGGTTAAAAGATGATAATATCATGGTTTACTGACGAAGGTTTATGAAGTGTGATTTGCATGATCAACAATCATGTACCATTACTACAGTTCAACATTCTTGCACCAATATAGTTGTTCCCGTACCCGATATTGTAGCTTTTCATATTTGTGTGCTTCTAGAAAAAAATCAGGAACACGGGTTTTCTTTGTAACGACGTCGACATGTTGAAATATGAGTCACAATTCATCCATATTGCATGTGCGAACCTCCAACTCAGGGGCAATAATTTAGCCAAAATTAATAAAAATTTCAAACTGCCAACTTTCGCCTCGATTTTCGTGCAGAGGAGATCTAATCTAGAAATTCTAGAATATGGGTTTTGTATAGAATATAGAAAATTGAGTAGCACGTTGATGTTTTTTCAAAATTCAGAATGGTTTAAGAGTTATGGTCAGATATTTAACACCAATCTACCCAAATTGCAGTTAAACCCAGATTTTTGAGATTTGTCCTAAAACTGTCAAAATTGGTTTTCTAAGTTTGGGGATTTAGTTCTATCCTTTCCCTTGTATTTCATGTATAAATAAGCCTCATAGGGCTATGAGAGGGGGGTATTGATCATCATTATTGTCAATATATCTATTGGAGAGAGAGGAGCTTATATGATGTAATGTAAGCTGAGCTTGAATTCAAATAAATGGAAGATATTCGTTACTGAATTTTGGTGCATTATTACAGCTTGATCTGATTGTCTTCAAGCAGGGTTAACCAGTGTGGGAAGGGCCCCTGATTCTGGTGACATCCTTCTTCTTTCCTTTTTCTTTTATAGATTAGATTGTAAGTGTGGTGTTTTAATATGTGTGTTTCAATTGTAGTCCAATTGTTATTTGCATTTTATGATTTAAATATGCTCTCTTGCATTAGATTGATGATAATAAACTCAAAGTTAATTGTTTCTTTGCTTGTGCACACAACCATGGTACTCTTCCAACCATACTTTGCATTTATTTATTCATTCTCAATCCTTTGTTCTAACATATTTATGTTTTATTATATGTTGAATTGTGACCAGCATTGATCTAATACATTGTGTGATCCATTACAGATTTTATGTATGGTAATTTTGGTGTACATTATATTGCAGCAATTTTGTCTAAAAGACTTTGTTATATATAATGAAATGTTTTGTCTCCTCTCATTGCACCCAGTTCTAAATTGCCTATAAACGCTGCCCCGTTCACCCTCATTACCATTCATCGATTTCTATCAATTAGCCCAATTCATTACTCTTCTTAATGCTGGTTATAAAAAGGGTTTTAACATAGTGGACAGTACTATATGTTAGACTGATATTGAACATTATTTTTATCTCTTGTAAAGACACGTATAAAAAAACGATTTCCCTTCTCGCATGCGCCCTTATTCTTTCGTTTATCGATTGTGATTATTGATCTTCAAGTTTGCATTTATATTATTGATAAATAATATTGTTGTTTTTTATTCTATTACCATCCTCATCTAAGTTTTCTTTGCCTTTTATTATTTATCTTGTGGTTATTTGATTTTATCAAAATAGGATAAATGTATTTATGACTAAAATTTTAAAGTTTAATATCACATGCTTAGAGTCAATAGGCTTAAGTTTTAATGGCTACAATGAAATATCACATGCTTAGAGTCAGTTTTAGTTTTAATGGCTACAATGAAATATCACATGCTTAGAGTCAATAGGTTTAAGTTTTAATGGCTACAATGAAAGGGGTTTGTATTTTGTGTTCTTAAGTTATGAGAGGGTTGTTTTATATTTTATGATGCAATGTACAAGTCTTATATTAATGAGAAATAATATTGAAGACATAAAGTTATTTGAAAATCATTTTTTTAATTCGTAATATTAATCGTAGAAAATGTATGTTTATTATTATTTTTATTTTTTTATTTGAAATTATTTATTTTAATTTTAAAATAATATATGGATATTTTATAGACAAAATTTTCACATAGTATATTAATCATAAATACAATTTGAGTGGGTTTAATAGTGAAGAATATATAGCCAAATCATTTCACAAAGGGGAGTCCTTATCCCATAAACAAAGAGATCTCACACATCAATTTGGTATCTAGCTAGGTTGTGATATTAAAAATAAAATATTGTTGTTGTTATTATTATTATTATTATTATTATTATTATTATTATGAATTTCAATTATTTGATGAACCTTTCATCCCGGAAAAATTTATACTTTTATTAGATAAATGGGATTAAAGGGCAATGACTAAAAGGAGAAAAATGAATAAAAGAAACGAGTGCACAACCCTAAAATCTTCATGACTAGTTACATTACCTTGAAAAACAAATTGACATGTTAACAATAAAAAAGAAAATAAATGACATCTTAATTATAACCGAGGTGTAGTGTGGCCTAATGGATAGGTTTTGCAAATACCACATGGTATTTTGGTAGCCTCAGTGATGACCAGATAAGGATTGTGGGTATCTAGTGGATATTGTTATGCACTAAAACCACCTTTTGGTCTTGGAGTATTACCTAAAACTACTTTAAATTCGCTAAGAGCTCGTATTCTTTGGACATAAGGAAACATGTTAATGACCCAAGTCTAAGACATATCTAGTAGGAGTGGTAGTCTACCTCCTTATGGACCATCAACGATTTATTTCAAGTGGTGAAATTTTGTTTACACACGATGATATTGTTCCACGTTGAAGTCTTGAAATTTTATCAATAAAAACAAGACCAATAACCCTAAGTTTTATAAGCTTATTCCTACTTTGCAAATAAAAGAAACTTCTATAAATATATAAACTTACTGATTAAAATCTTTTAAAAAATAATTAAAAAAAAATTTGCTCATTCCCTTTTCAGCTTAACGCAATACCAAAACAACATAACATCTAACATTAAGTGTATATGTGCAATACCAAATCAAAATATGTGATAAATACATGAAGTGAGTGAAAAACATAATATCTATTAATTGCAACATAATATCTATTAAGTGCATATGTAGATAATACATTAATTGAATGAAAAAGAGGAAAAACCACAGAGGGTCACCACTTTTATTTTTTTTTAAGGGTATATTGTGTCTGTGCATTAATAATTTTAATATTTGTTTTTGTTGTAAAAGTAAAATATATGGAAATAGGTTGTCCATTAAATACAACAATGTTGGGCACGTAATACTTGGGAGTGAGGTTTTTGTAATACTAATGTACATATGAAGTGTCATAGGTAATAGGAAGAGTCCACTTTTAACCACAATATATATTATTTCACTTTAACAACAATGTTCAGCAGTATATCATCAATGTATCATCTACGAATGCATCCAATATACACATCATATGTTAAGCCCTAATATAGCCCTAATATTGGCTCATTACCACTTAATTTCCAACCATACTTTGCATTTATTTATTCATTCTCAATCCTTTGTTCTAACATATTTCTATTTTATTATGTGTTGAATTGCGGTCAACATTGATCTAATACATTGTGTGATCCATTACAGAGTTTATGTATGGTAATTTTGGTGTACATTATATTGCAACAATTATGTCTAAAAAGAAATATGTTATATATAATGAAATGTTTTGTCTCCTCTCATTGCGCCCAGTTCTAAATTTCCTCCAAATGTTGCCCCATTCACCCTCATTACCATTCATTGATTTTCATCAATTGGCCCAATTCATTACTCTTCTTAATGCTATAAAAACGGTTTTAACAGAGTGGATAGTAGTATATGTTAGACTGTTATTGAATATTGTTTTTATCTCTTGTAAAGACACATATAAAAAAATGATTTCCCTTCTCACATATGCCCTTGTTCTTCTTTTTATCAATTGGGATTATTGATATTCAAGTTTGCATTTATATAATTGATCCCATATTCTTTATTGTTCACCCATTAGTAATAATAATTTCTTTGTCATCTACTCTTCTCATTCATACTTAGTTCACAAACAGAGATCGATTACATAAAATAGTTCAACTCACCACCAATTCGTTGTGTGAATATTTTTCCCTTCAGCTAAAATAGTTCAACTCACCACCAATTCGTTGTGTGAATATTTTTCCCTTCAGTTGAACATTTGATACACAAAAAGCTCAAATCATTTCCATGTCATTCTACTCACATTCTACTCTATGAATTCACTTATCTGTCAAACATTTTAAACTTCCTTATTTGTTATGTGTTTAGTCTCTTAAAGCATATTCATTCTCTTTCATGTTGTTGACATTGTTGTGCTCATTCAAAGAGGAGTCTCTGAATTCTTAATCTCATTTAATTGCAAGTCATTTCTAGTTTGTTTTAGTTGTTTTTTTTTTTCTATTGGGCTTTTCTTTTGCATGATTTCATTTTTATTTCCTGCACTTGGTCTTATTTCATGTACCTTGATTCTATTTTATTCCTTGCACTTTAATTTCCCATAGCTTCAATCACCAAAGGAATATTAA
>CBVK0103800387.1:0-24802 GCA_900067695.1 Picea abies | reverse complement strand
CTCTTCCGATCTCACCATGTTGAAGGAAAAGTTGATGCTAAACAAACTCAAACTTATACCTATCTTCAAATCATGGGATATCATTAAAATTTGAGCTATGTGTGTATTCAAACAAATTAATTCATCCCACCATACCAAAACATTAAGTATTTGGCACTATCTTCATCCATATACAACCTTCATTATACATAAAAGAGGTGCATTCAAATTCCAAAATAGAATGCAACTGAAAAATCTTTGACAACCTACTACAAGGGACAACTTATGTGGATTTATCTTATTTTGTGAATAACAAAATATCTCAAATAGAATATTTTCATGAATACACGAGGATTGAAATTCCTATGCATGCTTCAACGATATTTTAATAAAGTATTATGCATTGGAGTATTTTGAGTTGATTGGTGCTTTTTTCAATCCTTAGCACAGTTTCCATAATCATGGCATGGATCATTGCAGTGTTATTGAAATTTCTTATAATTAAGAACTTGTATGTAGATCGATCCTTCCAAGTTGAGTTGAATCACTTCATAGATCCCCTTATCCAAGTAAAAATACATATAGATGTGAACACATGAGTATTATGTCATATTTGGATCCACCCTATCAATGTACTAACCAAGGGAGATTTTAATTGTAATTAATTTTTGGTCATGCCAAAATATTAGTGAGAGATTACGCAATCAGACCCAGGCCAAAACCGTTGTGGTTCTATCAAATTTAATTGTGTTTTACTACCTTCTACATGATATGTTGTGATCTTATTTATCAACATCACTCTTAATGAGGATTTTAAGTGTGTTATTTTTGTGGAAAAGTGGAATGTTTGCAAACACCCTTTCTAACAGTCTACTAAAATTATTGGTTTTTTCCTTGCACTAAACCCTTTTTCATCACCCCACATAACCCTAAATTCTATATTTTTCACCATACCTTCACACATGATATCATGGATTTTCATTCCTTGTAAGATCTCCATGAATATTTGTTTACTTGCTACAACCATATCCAAACCTTCACCGCCAAAACTAGATCTCCTTGATTTAGGCAACCCCTCCAACCATTATAAAATTATTGCCTCAATGACCACCTCTTCCCCAACCACTAACTCCTCTCTTTACCATCAAAATTTCCAAATCAAACAATACCTATCCCAATTGATTATTGACGATGGTTGTAAATGAAATCTCACATCCCATGAGCTAGTTTATGAATTTCATATTCTTTTTATACCCCATCCTCAACCCTACCATCTAGGATGGGTCAACATTTAGGGCACCTCTATCCTCATCACACAATACTACAAAATTACCTTTTCCATTGAACATTGCATTGACACAATAGATTGTGATGCAATTCCACTAGACTGCACATATATGATCTTAGGATAGTCTTGTTATATTCATCACAAGCCGTCCATGATGGGAATCAAAACACATATGCTAATGATCTCATATGTCAATGCTACCAATTATGTTATACTGCACCTCCATATCCTTACAAACCCCATTTATTAATATGCACTATTTTTTTTCACCAAACCTTAGTCAACTACTACCTTTATGTGTCATTCAACAACTCAAGGTAGATAAATTCAGCAAGCCTCCTCCCTCTACACTCCAACCTATTCTAGACACCTACAATGATTTTTTCACTGTGCCTCATTGCCTACCTCCATTGTGTCCCATCCACCTTTCTATTGATCTCATTCCATGTGTTTCCCTTCCTAATTACCCCACCTACTACTTCTTCATGGTTGATCATAATGAAATTGGGAAACTATTTTAGACTCATCAATGAAGGCCAGATTCAACCAAGTACCTCTTCTTGTGGCTCACTAGAATTTATTATTTCAAAGAAAGAAAAGAATGAATGTAGTCTTGTAACAAATTATCATGCCCTTAATAAGATTACAATAAAAAAAATCTATACCCTTTTCCATGTATCAAGGATCTCTTTGATCAATGTAAGGGTTATTTGTATTTAACCAAAAAAAATCTCACCTTCAAGTATGATCAGTCATGAATCAATTCATGTGATGCATTAAAAACACCTTCAAAACCAAATTTGATATGTATGAATGGCTTGTAATGCCATTCAATCTTAGCAATTCTCCATCAATATTCATGAAAATTTTCAATGATATTTTTAGACCGCATCTAGGACATATTATTGTGATATATATTGATGATATTATTTTTTTAGCTAGACATGGGATACCCATATTCAACATTTGAAAATTATGCATGACCTCTCCACACTCATCAATTGTAAGTAAAGTCTAAGAAATCATATTTTGTCTAGAATTCTATCTCATAATTGGGGTTTCTTATTGATCAATCTTGTTTGTCAAATGTGAGTTGGTGGCTTCACTCAATGGCCAACTACTACTTCAATATATGCCCTCAAAGTTTTCCTTGGTGGTCTCATTTACTACTCGACATTCGTGCAACACTGCTTTCACCTTATTTACGCCCTACATAATCTTTAATGTTGATCTCTAAGTTGTCCCTTGTCCTAAGTGAAATTTTCAATTGTAGAATAAGAGGTGGTGGCATTGATCACTTGTTAAACTCCTAGGGCAACCAAACCTAGAAACGATATTCTAAAAAATAACTTGTGTTGCAGTATTAATTGAATAGTTTTAGGTAGGTGCATCCTCTTCTAATTTGGTAAGATAGGCAGTTGCAATAATAATATACTTATCTTTAGATTGCCTAGGAAGGGGGTCAATGGGTCCCATAGGTGTTGCCAAAATACTCCATTCTACAACTAATAACTAGGCACATGCACTCAATATGGTAGTTAAATAAATGTGATTCAACCTCACACTTGCACATATCACTTAGCATAGGAGATTTATCTTGATTTATTTGTTTAATGGTCTAGTACAATAATTCCTTTTTGGAAACATAGATAAATAGAGGACTATCCATGCATGTTGAGTCATGGCCTCTCGTCATTTAATTGGGTACTTAAAATTGGTTTCTAACTTATTTCTCTGCATATTCATTTTATATTTAGTGCAACTCATCCTTTTATAAGATTTGGACCAAAAATTCACTTGATTCATAATGTAATTTATATATTGTATTACACCATTAACATCAATTATATTCATATGTATAAAAATCTCTAGAACGTTTTCTTAAGTGAGATCACAAAGAGAATTGCAAAAAATAATTATAGTTCAACTTCAAATTATTTGAATAGAGTTTTCTACATTGACATTTGGTCCAAGTAAGGCTAGAACAAGCAAGAAAGATCTATGGATAAGAATGAACATAGGCATGTTGATGTTTGTAATAACTGATTATTCTTTCATAACATTCCTTCTGTGAAAAAAAAAAAGTCATAATCTTATACATTAATCATGAATTCTTTTTATTGAATTTAATGGCCACAATTGTTCCCATTGCATTCTCCTTACTTTCAGAATATGTACTATTTATTTTTCTTTGGTAATATTTTCTTGTATTATCATTCTTGTCTAGAAATTTGCATGGGTTAAAAGGACATTAATTCTACTTGAAAGTTAGCTAGGCATAAAAACCATGTTAAAACTTGTGTTGGTCAACTAGGCTCAAAAATTGAGATGTCTTATGGCATGATTTTGTATGATTTGAATATATCAATGACATATCTAATTATATAAAATGAATTCCATTGACAATGTCACATGTTTGTTTTATTTTCAAGATAAGTATTTGGAAGATGATGATCCAGAATTTGTTGAGACTGACAAATCAGGGGGTTCAAATGATGTTGATGATAATGAGTAGCAGCAGGAGGAGGTTGATGTTGTTGTTGATGATGATGAAACACAGTGATAAACACAATGCATTGATTAGTGCTAAATGCAATTCCATTCCAAACTCAATGCTCATGTTGATGGAAAGCCCAACGTAAAACACAGTGCAAAAAAGGGCACATATTACAAAATTTGATATTGCACTGACTATATCATTGGGAAATGCTTCACCATAAAAAACATATACACTAAATTTTGGTGCTAAATCCATGTTTTCTTATAGTGTCTTAATGATATTCATAGTTACTTTTTTAGACTTGTCATCTTTGATTTTGTTTATTTTTAAAATAGAGTTACTTTACTTATTGGTTTGAAGTCTTGTTACAACTACCATGATGGCTCAATTTCTTACATTATTATTGTTGTAAATTTACTTCCAATGTTTAATTTAAACGACATCATGCCAAAGGACTGGAAGTATAAAACACTTGTTGTGGAATTCATGGTTGAGACTTAAATCGTGTACTAGAAATCATAAATGATAACTTGCAGAATATGATAATGATATTGATTAGAGAGTTCAATTAAAATTGCCCCAAACAAGGATGGAGAGGATTTCCAAGAGAACCCTCAAAGTATTTTTTGAGGTGAATCTCAAAGATAAGGGTATTTGAGAGTTTAAGTGACAAGGACAAGTTCCTCTCCAAGGATCTAATCCATACATAAATCATATTTATCAAATCACATATCAAGAATGCATCCTAAATTTGTAGGTTCAATGTCTTTTAGAGATTGTATACTAGTCAAAGGAGATAAAATCTCCAATCCCCTTCCAGAAATTCATAAACCATCTAAAAAATGAAGATCAAGATTTCAACTTTTTTAGAGACAACTCAAATATTCAACCTCAAATATGGGTTGGCAAGGCCAAACAATTATTTTGTTGAAACCCATGGGAAGATGAAGAGAACATACATTGTGTTATCTCACATTTGGAAGGCATTGCATAAGAATGGTGACACAACATAGATTTAAATATCCAATAAGGTAACAATATTGTGACTGCAACATTGGAAGAGTTAACACCTATGATTTTAATGGTGGCACAAAATAAATTTAGATATCCAATAAGGTAACATTGTGATTGCAACTTTGGAAGAGTTGGAATTTATGGTTTTAATTCCATTTCATGATAAGAACATATAAGATCACTTTGAACACACACATAGAGAGAAGGATATAGTTAGCATAGGAATGATAAGCCTTGATGCGGTCAAACTTGAGATGTATGTTATTTCCCTCTCTCACCCTTTCCGACCTCCTCCCACCAACTAACATACACATAAATGGAGATAGTTAGAATAGGAAAAAATAGCCTTAGTGGGGTCAAATTGGAGATATATGATTTCTCCTTTCTCACCCTTGTGTACCCCTCCCCCCCCTATGAATATAATGGTCTGGAGAATGTAGGGTTGCTCAAAATTATTTCCCAATAATTCAAGGTCTATCTCATCATGCTTTCCAATCTACAAATAATATTGTGCACCACAAAAAAATACACACAAAGTAAGCAAAGAGCATCTTTAGAAAAAAAACTTAATAATTATTATGAATGTACTCACATAGAAGGCCATGGCACCATTCCATATTCAATAAGATCAAGGTGCATTCGAAAATTACATAGTAAAATTTTCCTTTGTTTTTGTTTGAAACAAAACTTAATGGGAATGTTAGGGGTTCAAGTCTGGGGGCTTACATAATATGGTAAATGTTCTAGATCATTATGTAGGAATAATAACCATTAGTGGGATTGAACCAAATATATATGAGATGATCTCTCTCAACCTTTCTTCCTATGGATATTTTAGTATGGATAATGTAGGGTTGGTTAGACTTATTTCTCAAGAATTTGAAGTCTATCTCATTGTGATCTCAATTCTGTGAAGAAAATTTTCTACCACCAATAAATACATGCAACAAGAAGGAAAAAAATTTAGATATATATATATATATATATATATATATAAGACCATGACACCAATTGTTACACATCAAAATTACTCACTCCAGTGATGATCTATTGTCGTCATTACCAGTGTTGCAAGTGTCGCATTTAGCCATAAGTTGTCACAAGTGTCACAAACATCATACTGTCATATTGCCTATGCCGTGTCTCAAATGACATTACAAGAACACTTAAGACACCTTCAAAGACTAGTTTAAGAAGGAGAAATCAGTTGACAAAGAGTACAAAGATTTTACCATGGAATAGACCACTCAAAAGTCATTTTTGAAGGCCAACGCTCCCCTACCCACTGTCAAGGATTGCCAACACTCCCTGTCCTCCTTTGGGGGAGATTTGAAACACTTTGTGCCCCATTTTGACAGAGTGCTAGCTTGTTTGAGGGAATCTTGGACTGTTGAGGAAAATCAGGGATAAATCCCCCTCATCTCTGGAGTTAGTTGGATTCGAATCTGAGGTTAAGGATGGATCTTAGGGAGGATCCAAAACTGATGGAGAAAGATCCTCAACCTATCCCAAGAATATCTAAAGTGGTTAGGCCTCTCCAAACCTATATAAGGAGGCCTCTTCATGGTGAAAGGGGGAGACATTGAAGGCATCAAACTTACGATCTCATAAGGAATATAATCAGTGAAGCATAGTGATTCTGCTGGTGGATTATTTGAGCAAAGGCTTTGGACAAAGAGAACTTGGTGAAGTTGATGCCTGCATATACAGTTGTAAGCACTTTACTTTGGTTTCATTAATATATATGTGCTTGACCTGTTTCCTTCAAGATTATGTTTGTTTACATGAACTTGTCTTTAATAGATAGATCTAGTTTCAAGCTAATCATAGTAGAATAGGAACCATGTTTTTCCCTTAATTGGATTGCAGGATTTGTCGAGGAAATTGGAGATCAGAGCTCAACTCAGACTGGAACGAGGACAAACATAGCAAAAAGGTACACCTTATTCCTCTTCTCTATATATTAGTTTAAGCTAAGTTTAAAGGGATGTCAGTGATCAACGATAGCACCTTTCTGTCTTGGTCTTAGGACTCTAGGGCCCAAGAGGGGATTCACCTGTCCGCAGGGGAATTTCCCTGTAACAGAAATTGGTGACTCCACTGGGGATAGAAGCTTTCAGTTTTGGTTTCCTTCCTTGGTCTTCTTTTGGCCTTTGCTCACTTTTAGATCTTATCCATGCCGTGTCTTTGATTCTTAGATGTGTTGTTGGATTTTTTATTCATCCCATACACACTCAATTTTCTATATTTCCTGAGTTTTTTTTTAGTTTTGGGCAAATTTTAGGTCTTCTGAGAGCCCAACGCTCCCCTGCCTCTAATACCATAGCGTTGGCACTCCCTTGCAGCCTCCCACAGAGCGTTGCAACCCTCTGGTGCCCTTGACACTAGAGCGTTGGTCTTTTTTTCTGTAAAAACCTTATGGGGAGTTGATATTTGAGTCTATTTTTCTGATTTCACCTGCTCAAGATTACCACCATCTCAGTGTGTCCATGTTTTGGCCAGCAACCTATCGATTTCTGGGAATTGATTATATTTTGTTTGGATTTTTGACATTTTTTCCTTACTTTGAGACACTCTTTTTTCCTGCGATTTGGAGTCAACCCACTGCTCTTTCACTTATCTGATTGAATGAAAGTTGTTGTAAGGGAATTCAGATATCTATGCACCATTCCATTTGATCTTTGAGGTCATCTTTTTAGACACTTTTTTTTGTTTTGAGAATTTTGATTTTCTTTTTGAATTTGGTTTTCTTTGTGTTTCTTGTTTGATCACAACGAGAATGTGTTTTTGTTTATGATAAGTTGTCTTATGATTGCTTAAATCTCATAGATCTTGAAGTCTGAATGACATAGGAAGCTTTACATCAAACTGATTATCAGTCACATTTAAACAAAAAGATATATTTTCATGATTGGTTTTTGGATATTAGAACAAATTTATGAATATTTTAGCATCATATTGGATTCTTGATTGAGAAACAGTTGCATGAGGTTATTGCATCTTAGTGTTTGACAGTGAAAGGAAATTTCCTTCTCCTTCCCTTAAATAGACATTCATTGAAAGAAAAGACTGTTTATCATTTCTTATGTATTTTTTGGGAATTGAGTCATAATATCATCAATTTCACTCTCATACACCCCTGAGTAAAGAACAACTGCAAAATCAATGCAAATTAAAATTGATCTAGAAATTTTTGTTTTTAGAATCTTCCACCAACACTAGACCAAGATTAGCACTTTGGATTAGGCTGTGAGCACAACTCTCCAAAGCATTCAAAACAAGCATTAGCATCTTGCTATAGGGAGAGAAAATCCAATTTTCGTATGATCTTTTTGGGATCCCCTCTCACACGGGGGTTATACATGAGGTCACGTTGAGTTACGGATATTATTCCTCCGTGGTTCAACCATTCGTAGTAGTCAGATCGTATATTGGGGGTTCTTCTTGAGGCTCAAATGTCTTCATTTGGTCTCAGTGCTTTGTGAATTCTGAATTCGTTCGGGGTCCTCTGGAATTCTATCGGTCCACTTGTCCGCAGTTCTCTCGAAGGATTTTGGACTTGTTATCCTGCCCATACGTTCGAACTAGACTGTCGACTGTACCCGCCCAGGGGCCGACTACGAGTTGGTGTCCTTAGTAGCCATAATTATTAGGGTATTTACACGAGGTGACGGTGAAGGGAAGTCTTCGTTGTACCTGGAACAAACGATGTTTAAACTCACTCGGGCTCCTTGGAGGGTAAATCCACAATTACTGCGTGGAAGCTTGCACCAAGGCGTAAGTCTGTTAAGCAAGTTGGCATCATAACCGTTCCACCCGATAATATCCTAGCCCCTCCTTGACTTGGTTACATGACGTTGGATTTCATCACCAACTAGTATGGCCATGGAGAGAAGGTTTTTTTTGTCTCGTTTTGATTCCTAGATTTGATTAGTGTATGTTGTTTCTT
Source organism: Picea abies (assembly GCA_900067695.1). Classification (NCBI taxonomy): domain Eukaryota; kingdom Viridiplantae; phylum Streptophyta; class Pinopsida; order Pinales; family Pinaceae; genus Picea; species Picea abies. Next base: position 16,072 of record CBVK0103800387.1, on the reverse strand, counting down.
TTCGTTAGTTGGCCATAGATTTTTTCCGTAAAGTATTTGGTTCGGGAAATATTCCTCCACGTCATTCATGCAGAATGAATGGGCTACCCCCGGAAGATCCTGAGGGTTACCAACCTTTGCCTATTGATCCACTATAGGGATCCCCTCAACAGAGTGAGGTTTAGGACATTGCCACTTCACAAGTCGAAAGAACTGACTCTTTAGAACATTTCTGAATTTTCGATTCTCTAGAGTCTTTTTGACTTCCTCACAGTTATGAGAGACTAATTCTCCAACTAAATTCATCCGGAGAACTTTTTGTTGACACTTCTAGAATACCGACAGGACCCCTCACCGGCCCTGAAGGTGATAATCCCTTTTGGACTACTGACATATTTAGAAACCCGTCTCTCACAGTGCGGGATATTTTTGGCTCAGGGGCAGGTTCTGATATACCTATCGTATCCCAACTACCTGAAACGTCTGCAACTTACACAGTACCATTAGATCACTTTTCTAGTACACCCAGCAGTTCCACCGTCATGTCATCCACATAGTCAATTGGTCCTCACTCGACCATTTCTCTCCAGATGGCCCATTCCATTATGGTCCTGCATGTTGCTACAATCCCCACCGGAAATGTGACCCCATCCCAGGCTCCAATTGGAACGCCACTTAGACCAAATCCATCAATTCCACTTAAGTACAGAGCTCTAAATCCTTCCATTACCAACACTACCCAGGTTACACCCGGAAATTTTATACCTACACCTTTACTTGGAGGAGCTGGTCTTGGTGGCTCTAATCCGGTTGGAGCCTCCGGTCATTCATTCACTTCTGGTTTCCAGATCCCTCTGGGCACTCAACCTCACACTGGGGGGAAACCTCCATTTGGGAATCAAACTCAAATGGGGACACAATCTCAGCTTGGGGGGCAATCTCAAACTGGATTCCATAACCCATTGTATGGACAAAATGTGACATCAAATCCTTGGCACATTCCTTTTCCGGGAAATATGTTATTCCCAGGGGGCAACATCCTCAAGGACAACAACAACCTTATCCTCCTTATGGACAAAATGTTTATCCCCCTTATGGTCAAACTCATCAACCGAATTATAATCCTCAAAACCCATCAAGTTATCCTCCATTTTCACATGTTTCTTAGCCATCATCAAATCCTATTTATTTTGGTCAGCAACAACCATATGTAGGAGGACCTATTGGATCCACCTAACCCAGTTGACGGTCCTACTGGTGTCCCTATGCCACACCAGTATCATCCTCAAGTTAACCGACAACTACCATTTCTCGGGACTTTGGATCTCCCAGACTTGTCTCGATTGACCAATGATCCTATATTGCATTATCCCTTTTTGGCCAGTGATCCCTGCTAAATTACCTTCCGATATTCCAAAATTTGACGGTAAAACTGGAGAAGACCCAAACAATCATGTGATGACTTTCCATTTATGGTGTTCATCGAACTCCTTAATGGATGATTGTATATGTTTAAATATTTTTCATTGAACACTTACGGGCTCAGTAGCCAAGTGGTATATTGAAATTCCACATGGTTCGTTCCAAGATTTCAACTCCCTTGCCATGTCCTTTCTCATGCACTTTCAACTACCCATTCGATACGATATGGGTACCGAACTCTTGACCTCCCTTCATCAGACTAACTCCGTACATATCTCTGACCATATTCATGAGTGGAGACAACGGTGAAGGTTGATCAAAGAAATCATTCCTGACCAGTTATTGGCGGAATGGTTCACTAAATCACTGTTACCCTAAATTGCTCGTGATGTCTCAATGGGTGGTGTAGCCACCGAGGAAGAGGCCATTGCTCGGGATCAGTACTTAGATTTGGTCTATTCATAATCTGGTATTTTGTATGAGTTGATCCCAAATGCTACCCATGCAACTACCGATCCATCTAAACCGTCATCCATGTCACATGCAGATGGAGTTATTGGTTCCATCAAAACCCAATCTGCTTCCCAGTCGACTGGAACGAAAAATCGATCTACTTCAGCACCCACTCCCAGTTCAACTTCAGTCTCCTCTACCTCCCACCAAACTCAAATCTCTGAGGTGAACGCAGTTCACTCTGCCCCTTCACAACAATCCAAAGGTAAGAAGAAGACAAAGAACAAACCCAAGAAGAATAAAAACAACGAACAACCCAAATCTCAAAACCCACCACCTGCTACCGAAAATAAACCACAGTGGAAGCCAAAATTCCCATGTCTTATTTGTGGTGACGATCACTACACTCAATACTGTCCACATCACAATGAAGTGGAAAAACTTTTTAAGGGGAATTCCCAACCCACCGTTCTTACTCAGTGTTTTCCTCAGCAATAGTCTATGTTTGCTCAAACCCCCTCTCCAGGGGGCAGTTCCAGCCACCCTTCTCATGATGAATCCTCGACAAGAACCCATATTTATCTGTTTAACGGGATTTATTTAACCACTCACTCTACAACCTACGACACGCCAACTAAGTTTGACAAAGGAAAGGTCACTAACGATACTTTACTAGATCCATCACCATCCTCTGTTAGTCCTCCATATGTTAGTCCTCCGTCTGGACCACTTTAGATCGAGAAACCTCTGTTCGACTCTATATTACTCCCTCCTAAGAGCACTATCCATAAATCTACTTTTAATCCTAGTTCACGTGTTTCCCAGAACTACAACATTGTTGAAGATTTGGCTCAAGCACCATGTGTTATGTCTGCGTTAGAAGTTCTACAGCACTGCCCAAGTCAACGTAGAACGCTCTTTGATGTTATTGGTGCTTATGATCCTGAGTCGTCCAACAATATCATGTTTAACCCGGACAACTTCACGTCTCGACTCTCCCACTAACTTGCTTTTCAAATTGATTTTGTTGTTCACAATCAAAAACTTCACCACACTATCTTGGTTGAGGGAGCCTCTACTTGTGTCATGTCTTTAGCTTGTTGGAAAGGCTTAAAATCACCCTCACTTAACAAATCCCCAATGATGTTGTGCACATTCGATGGGCGAGGTTTTCATCCTCATGGTATTTTGTAGTCCCTATCCATCCTGTTGGGTGGAAAAATCGTCTCTATTGACGTTGAGGTGGTCGATTCTCCCCTCAATTACAACTTATTACTAGGAAGAAGTTGGTTTTATGCTATGACTGCCATTGCTTCGTCAATGTTTCGATCTGTACAATTTCCTCATCAAGGCAAAATTGTCACTATCGATCAGTTATATTTCTGTACACCCAACGCTCGCGCTCTCGCTACCAACAATATTCCTTTCTTGGGAGATCACAAAATCACATATGAAAGTGTTGGTGTAGGATTGTTAAAATATTCCACCCTTATGATACCTTCCTTGCACCACTCCCTCCTACCACGCATCATATTTCCACATTCAATATGATTTTGACTATGACTTATCAGTCTTTGGAATCATCTGATCACTGGATTGTACCTAGTCCTCTAGATTTCGATGCACCAGGTGACACCATGCCACTTAGTCCAGTCGAGGCTTCATACGTTGCTATTCAATTAGAATCTCCCTCCTCGGATGACCAACATCTCTTGGCACCCGACACCTACTCAATGCCATCTTGGTTGAATTCCTTGATGTTTGCCTTTGACTACATTTCTCAAATATTTCCATCCAAAGAATCTATTATGGAAATGCTTAGTTTTTTTATTCCGCCTCTTGAATAAATGCACTCTATCTTCCCCCCCCCCTCCTGATGTTGTCGACTTTCCACAATCACTTATACGTACACAAGATAATATTTCTGAAGGGAATATGGGAAACATTACCTCTACGGTCATTATTGACATTTCGATCAAGGAAGGTGTCGTGGAAAATATTAATATCGATGCTAATTGTTTGCCCGAGGAAGTGGTTTCTTACACTGCTTTATTTAAAGAATTATGTGATGTCTTCGCTTAGAGATACGAAGAAATGTCAGGGATCAATCCTTTGATCGTTGTGCATGACATTAAAACTTACCAAGGTGTAAAAATTGTTCGACAGAAACTCTGCCCGGTCCATCCTAAGAAGATCGTGGCTATCAAGGCAAAAGTTGAGAAATTATTGAAATCTCGCTTCATCTATTCTGTCCCTTTGACGGAATGGGTTTCAAATATTGTTCTGGTCACTAGGAAGCATGGCACCATTCATGTCTGCATTGATTATAGGGACCTCAATAAATCTTGTCCAAAAGAAAACTACCCTACGCCCTTCATAGACCAGATCATTGATAATTGCGCAGTTAGTGTGATTTTCTCTTTCATGGATGGTTTCTCAGGGTACAACCAGATTGATATTTTACCCGTTGATCAGCATAAGATAGCCTTCATCTTCTTGTGGGGAAATTTTTCCTATCGAAAACTACCATTTGGCCTAAAAAATGTTGGTGCTACATTCCAGCGGGCCATGTCATATGCTTTCCATGATATCAAACATATTGCAAAACCTTACCTCGACGATTTACCTGCCCATTTATCCAGTCGATCAGACCATTTTGGTCATCTACAAGATATTTTTCTTCGATGTCGGTTCTACCTCATTTGTTTGAACCCACATAAGTGTATCTTTGTTGTCGAATCAGGTCGACTCCTCGGCTTCCTTGTTTCCAAGGACGGGATTCGAGTGGATCCCTTAAAAATTAAGGCTATCCTTGCTTTACCTCCACCTTATAATTTGACACAATTCCAAAGTTTGCAAGGGAAATCAAACTTTCTTCGTCGTTTCATTTGTAACTACATTTAAATTACCAAAGTTTTATGTGATTGTTGCAGAAAGACACCCCTTTCATCTGGGATGACACTGCTCAACAATCTTTTGTTCCTCTTAAGCATGCATTGACCAACGCACCTCTGTTTCATCCTCTAAATTATACGAAGGACTATATCCTTTACTTAGCAGCCTCTACTTCCACTATTTCTATGGTGTTAATTCAAGAGGACCCAAACAATGAGGAACACGTGATATATTATTTGAGAAAAAGTCTATCTGGTCCAGAGTTCTGATATTCACATGTTGAAAAGTTGGCTCTGGCATCCGTCATCGTTGTCCAAATATTTCACCATTACATTTTGCTACGAACCACCATAGTTATCGCAAACTCTAAACCCATGTATCACATTCTGACACGTCAATTTCTTGGGGGAAAATATTCCAAATAGATCGTCATCCTTCAGGAATTCGATCTCGAGTTTGTTAATTCCAAAGCTAAAAAATCCATGGTGTTTGTGGAGCTTATCTGCAACCTTCCCCATGTTGATGAAGATACTAAGCCCAAATATTCTCTCCCTGATGAAACTTTGTTCCTCATCAGCACATCCAATCCTTGGTATGGAGATATCCTTCTTTATCTCCAGACCCAATGTTTTCAGCCCAATATCTCTCGTGAATAACGTCGACGTATTCATCACCATTCTCATCACTACCTTATCCTCGACGACATTTTGTATCGTTGTGGTATTGATACTATCCTAAAACGATGTCTGACTCATGAAGAGGATGAACGCATTCTTAATGACTGTCACCTTCGAGCATGTGGCGGTCACCTTTCTGGGATGGCTACAGCTCATAAAATCTTACGTGTCGGTTACTTTTGGCCCTCTATTTTTAAAGATTGTATTGAGGCAATCAAAAAATGCCCACCCTGCCAAGTTTTTCACAAAAAGGAATGCACCCACCTCGCTCCGCTGCATCCCATTATTTCCATCAGCCCCTTTGCCAAATGCAGCATTGATTTCATGCAGTGTAAGCCTACCTCAGTCGGGGGGCATGGTTACATCATCGTCGTCATCGATTACTTCACAAAATGGGTTGAGGCTATGCCTACCTTTCTGAATGATGATCGTAATGCAGCTCTTTTCTTCTTCAACCACATCATCACTCGCTTTGGTGTTCCATAAGCCATTGTCACTGATCATGGTTCACATTTTCAAAACCAGATGATGAGTGAATTGCATGCCAAGTTGGGTTTTCACCATGAGAACTCATCCCCATACTATCCTCAAGAAAATGGACAAGTTGAAGCTATCAACAAGGTCCTTAAAACCATGATTCAACATATGGTAGGGGAAAACAATACATCTTGGCATCTACAAATGTTCTCTTCTCTCTGGACTTACCGTACCTCAGTGAAAACTGCTACTGGATTCACTCCTTTCCAATTAGTATATGGCATAGAAGTTGTTTTACCGATCAAGTGCGAAATTCCCTCGTTGAAACTCAAAGTAGAACTCCTGCCTCACACTTTTGTCGAATAAGAATGCTTCTTACACCTGCCCAGGTTGGATGAAACACGTCGTGATGCCGCTCTCATTAATGAGACGTATCAAAAGTGAATCAAGAATCAATGTGACAAATATGTCCATCCTCGTACTTTTGCAAAAGGAGACCTAGTCCTCTTTTACTTATCAATCTTTGGAATCATATGATCCCTAGATTGTACCTAGTCCTCTAGAGTTCAATGCACTAGGTGACACCATGCCACTTAGTTTAGTTGAGGCTTCATACGTTGCTATTTAATCAGCCTCTCCCTCCTCGGATGACCAACATCTCTTGGCACTCTATGTTGAATTCCTTGACGTTTGCCTTTGACTACATTTCTCAAATATTTCCATCCAATGAATCTATTATGGAAATGCTTAGCATTGACGACGTACCTTGGGATGATAACCATCATCGATCTTTTTTTCTTCCACCTCTTGAAGAAATACAGGAAGATATACACTCTATCTTCCCCCCGATGTTGTCGACTTTCCACAATCACCTATACTTACACAAGATACTATTTCTAAAGGGAATATGGGAAAGATTACCTCTATGGTCGTTATTGACATTTCTATCAAGGAAGGTATCATGGAAAATATTAATATCGGTGCTAATTGTTTGCCCAAGGAAGTGGTTTCTTACATTGCTTTATTTAAAGAATTATGTGATGTCTTCACTTGGAGATACGAAGAAATGCCAGGGATCAATCCTTCGATCATTGTGCATGAGATTAAAACTTACCCAGGTGTAAAACCTGTTCAGCAGAAACTCTACCCGGTCCATCCTTAGAAGACCGTGGCTATCAAGGCAGAAGTTGAGAAATTATTGAAATTTCGCTTCATCTATTCTGTCCCTTTGATGGGATGGGTTTCAAATATTGTTCTGGTCACTAAGAAGCAAGGGACCATTTGTGTCTGCATTGATTATAGGGACCTCAATAAGGCTTGTCCAAAAGAAAACTACCCTACACCCTTCATAGACCAGATCATTGATAATTGTGCAGGTAGTGTGAGTTTATCTTTCATGGATGGTTTCTCAGGGTTCAACCAGATTGATATTTTACCCGTTGATTCATATTCCCGTGGGGAAATTTCGCCTATCGAAAACTACCATTTGGCCTAAAATATGTTGGTGCTACATTCCAGCAGGCCATGTCATATGCTTTCCATGATATCAAACATATTGCATAACCTTACCTCGACAATTTACCTGCCCATTCATCCAATCGATCAGACAATTTTGGTCATCTAAGGGATATTTTTCTTCGATGTCGGTTCTACCTCATTCGTTTGAACCCACATAAGTGTATCTTTGTTGTCGAATCAGGTCGACTCCTCAACTTCGTTGTTTCCAAGGATGGGATTCGGGTGGATCCATTAAAAATTAAGGCTATCCTTGCTTTACCTCCACCTAATAATTTGACACAACTTCAAAGTTTGCAAGGGAAATCAAACTTTTTTCGTCATTTCATTTGTAACTACGTTGAGATTACCAAAGGATTTATGTGATTGTTGAAGAAAGACACCCCTTTCATCTAGGATGACACTGCTCAACAATCTTTTGTTTCTCTTAAGCATGCATTTACCAATGCACCTCTATTGCATCCTCTGAATTATACGAAGGACTATATCCTTTACTTAGCAGCCTCTACTTCCACTATTTCTATGGTGTTATTTCAAGAGGACCCTAACAGTGAGGAACACATGATATATTATTTGAGCAAAAGTCTATCTGGTCCAGAGCTTCGATATTCACATGTTGAAAAGTTGGCTCTGGCATCCATCATCGTTTTCCATATATTTCGCCATTACATTTTGCTATGAACCACCACAGTTATCGCGGACTCTAAACCCATGTATCACATTCTGACATGTCAAGTTCTTGGGGGAAAATATTCCAAATGGATTGTCATCCTTCAAGAATTCGATCTCAAGTTTGCTAATTACAAAGCTAAAAAATCCTTGGTGTTTGCGGAGCTTATCTGGGACCTTCCCCGTGTTGATGAAGATACTGAGCCCAAAGATTCTCTCCCTAATGAAACATTGTTCCTCATCAGCACATCTGATCCTTGGTATGGAGATATCCTTCTTTATCTCCAAACCTAATGTTTTTAGCCCAACATCTCTCGTGAAGAACATCGATGTATTCATTACCATTCTCATCACTACCTTATCCTCGACGACACTTTGTATCGTTGTGGTATTGATACTATCCTAAAACGATGTCTGACTCATGAAGAGGATGAACATGTTCTTAATGACTATCACCTTGGAGCATGTGGTGGTCACCTTTCTGGGATGGCTACAGCTCATAAAATCTTACATGTTGGTTACTTTTGGCCCTCTATTTTCAAAGATTGTATTGAGGCAATCAAAAAATGCCCACCCTGCCAAGTTTTTCACAAAAAGGCACGGACCCACCCCGCTCCACTGCATCCCATTATTACCATCGGCCCCTTTTCCAAATGGGGCGTTGTTTCATGCAGTGTAAACCTACCTTAGTCGGGGGGCATGGTTACATCATCAACGTCGTCGATTACTTCACAAAATGGACTGAGGCTATGCCTACCTTTCTGAATGATGATCGTACTGCAACTCTTTTCTTCTTCAACCACATCATTATTTGCTTTGGTGTTCCACAAGCCATTGTCACTGATCATGGTTCACATTTTCAAAACCAGATGAAGAGTGAGTTGCATGCCAAGTTGGGTTTTCACCATGAGAACTCATCCCTATACTATCCTCAAGAAAATGGACAAGTTGAAGCTATCAACAAGGTCCTTAAAACCATGATTCAACGTATGGTAGGGGAAAACAAGACATATTGGCATCTACAACTTTTCTCTGCTCTCTGGGCTTATCGTATCTCAGTGAAAACTGCTACTGGATTCACTCCTTTCCAGTTAGTATATGGAATAGAAGTTGTTTTACCGATCAAGTGCGAAATTCCCTCGTTGAAACTCAAAGTAGAACTCCTGCCTCACACTTATGTCGAATAAGAATGCTTCTTACACCTGCCCAGGTTGGATGAAACATGTCGTTATGCCACTCTCATTAACGAGACGTATCAAAAGAGAATCAAGAATCAATATGACAAATATGTCCATCCTCGTACTTTTGCAGAAGGAGACCTAGTCCTCATTTACTACCAGGCGCATGATAAGTTAGGGATAGGAAAGTTAGAACCTTTGTGGCATGGTCCTTACATCATGAAACATGTTTTGCATAGAGGTGCCTACGAGCTAGTTGACTACGACGGAATCTCCCTGGGTGAGCCCCAAAACGCGCTTTACCTTAAGAAGTACTATGCATAGGACATCTATCATGTGTGATTTGTACACTATTGTATTTTTAGTTTGGTGTGTCTTTTTCTCTTGCATGAATGACTTTTTCCTTAGCCTCTTATACTTTGTCTTGTTTTTGCATGCGTAGATGACATCTTCCTTTCCTATCTTTGTCGGGCTTGCGGATGGCACTATTCGACACTCCCAAAACATTGCTTCTGCAGCTTGGGTCATTTACCACTCCGACGAGTTGGTGAGTTCAGGAGGTATTTTTTTAGGATCGGCAACTAACAACATGGCAGAATATCATGTTGTCATCAGACTTTTAACCGAAGCCTCCTCCCTAGGTATATCTCGTATGATCATTAACCTAGACTCTCAACTTGTGGTCTGTCAACTTAATCGAATCTACGCTATTTGCAATCCTATCCTATTGCGTCTCCATCTACGAGTTCGTCGTCTTGAAAGAATGTTTGATTTTATCGAATATAGACACATACCAAGAGGAATTGATACAACTTTGGATTAGTTAGCTAATTACATCATGGATCGATATCTCGCACATAGATAAGGTTTCATAAAGGAAATAAATCATACATCACATGTAAATTAAACACATCACAAAAAGACATCATTATTTCCAAACATCATTTGGCACCATACAAACTCGGATATGTATATATATACGGCGTGATAGAAAATGCTTGATTACATCAAAAAGTACATAGAAAGGAAAAATGTTGGGTCATCATGCCCATAACATCATCATACAGACTATAAAAAAAATTCAGAGAGGTCCTAGTCTTCTGCATCACATTGTGCTCTGAGTAGCACACTACCGCATGGGCTACTCATCTTAGTACAGAGTTAATACCCTCAGGGACTCCCATTGTGTGTCTCTGCAAGTGCAAGGGTACGTCCTCCCTCCTAAGAGGAGGGACACCCATCGTGAGACCACGGAGGTTTGTTTCAACCTCTCAGAGACCCCCTGCCGCTACCTCATGATCTACTATTACCTGAGCATCCCCACGGTGCCCCAGTGATGGTATCTCTGTCGGACGTCTTGCTCCCCTATCTACACAATAAAATGATACGTCTGTTAAAAACTCTTCTAAGTAACCAAAAAATATTTTTTTTTTTTTTTAAATTCAAAAAACACTTAACAATATTATTTTTGGTTTCTTACGTGACGCGTCCCAATCCACCCCATATGGAAGGAACAGGGCCATCCTCCCCCGAAAATCCACTGCAACATATGGGAAATATTCTATCACGATCAATTGGTGTCTCAACCAAGCAAAGAAGTCACCAATGAACCTGAACTCTGACTTTGTTCCTAGCCTTGGAGATAGACTAGTTCAGCGTTCCATACGTGGTTCTCCCACTGATCTACTACTAATGCAATATGCGATTGCATATGAGGAATGTGTTCTAGGAAGAACGAAACTGGAAATGAACCGTATCTGAATTGCTTCTGATGCCCTGCTCTGCATATCGAAATATGTTCTTTCACATTTTGAAGGAACCTTGCACTCCGGTTTAATAGAGTTGGCTCCAGACAATGTAAACCATAGGCCACCTGTGATCTTGAAACCAAGTCTGAGCTGGTACTTCCCTCAATACTCGTAATGGAAAATAGAATGGATCAAAGGGGTAGATCCCTGATGTCTTTGATCACAATCCTACCTCCCACCAGTCTCGATCCTGGGACACAGTGGTTTTCCAAGTACTCTTCTTTAGGCACAGGAAGTGCCCTTTGTCTGGATAAAATAATAGGGCCCCTCTTTTTGAGAGGTCGGTCAGGAATTATACATATTCCAACTCAATTGTAAGAAGTTGTGTCCCAATTTGGAACCCCTCCTCCGCGGCATTCGACAAACTGATCATATACTCGAGAAGAAGAACCTTTGTCTTCATCTTTTGCATCTTAAAGAACTTGAGGAGACTGCAATTCCTCAAAGCAGCCCTTGATCAGGGACTTTGCAATGTGGCCACGTCATTGATCTCAGGCTCTCTTTCTTTCCACTCGGTCATGACTTTTGTCGAATTTACCTACAATCAACAACAAGCAAAAGTCATTAGTCATGCTATTTTGAGGCAATTAAAAACTTAAAAAATATATTTTTCTCTACTTTGAATGCCAACGCCCCCTTTACACTCACATCAGAGCGCCAACACTCCCTTAAACGGCTCACCAAGGTGCTATCAGTTTTTCACAACGCTCCCCTTACCCTTTTGGAGGAGTGCTGGCATTTTTTGTGCATTTCAGGTTGTGCCCCTTTACTCCCTCAATTAAGCGCTAGCGCTACCTTACCCAACTTGGAGGGGTGTTGCAAACAAAGGGTAGCACTCCCCCTAGAATTCTAGAGGAGCACCAAGCCTTTTGGGGAGCTTGAGACCTCCTAGGGCATATTTTTTAATACTCGATAATTGCCTAAAAACATAATGTAAACCGTGAAAATTGAAGGAAAGGGAAAGAGCCCCAACCTGATCCAGACGGTGACAGAAATAGTTGATCGTAGCTCTGGCACCAATGAAAGCAAGAATCACCCTCCAAAGCTCAATTTCTCCACTTCTAAAATCTTTTCACAAATGAAATGGTAAAAGACATTTTTTCCCATATTACTATTTATAAAATTTCATTTTTTCCAAAGCATAGTTATTATGGGTTTTTGAGAAATATTTTGGAGGCATCGTTAATACCCTGGTGGGCAGTTTTGTCATTATTGGTAGGTTTCAGAGAAGTTTCATTCGTTTCTTATCTTGTCACATTAACGAGCATGGTCCTTCGTTCATTCTCACTCTCGAAAAAAATGAGAACAGACTGAGTAACCTTTTATCTCTTTTTCAGACTTGCATGGATAAATGAAAAAGGAACCCCCTGGAGTCGTCTTTAAACTCTTTTCAAACTCTCTAAACCTGAAAATATTGTTGAGTGATCTTGCTTCCTTTCCCACTCGTTAAAAAGTTTGAAAGGGCATCTTTCGAGTGATAATTTATCTATTTTTCAGCCTCGCAAGACTAACAGTACAAAAAAGGACAACACTGGAGTCATCTTTAAGTTCTTTTCAGACTCTCTAAACATGAAAATCACTAAGTTTACCTTCTCTAGACTCGCTAAACAATCATACATTGAAGGGCACATATGGGACCGAATCCTTACTTCTTCCAAGTCATTAAACAAAGGAAGAGGGACTTACCGAAGGTGAGTTATATCGATCATGTGTTACCCTCCTTGAGCTCGTGAAAATAAAAAGAGGTACTCGTCTATCTAGATGGGGGAAAAAATTGAAGGAAGCAATTCAAGCAGTTTTTGAAAACATTACAAGTCACTCTTACGATCGCCCTTGAACACGACACTTTGTCTATGCACGCATTTTAGATCTGTTGAACCTTTGCATTGAACCAATCCTCTAATTTTTATTACTCCTTTGGGTCACCTGACAAAAGTCACAGTATCCATTGCATCATCAAGTTTTGGTCCATGTCATGTTTATGTTGTTGTGCCTCAGTGTTCAAGGGAAGTATCTGCCTCGAGATTCAACCATCACAAATTTCTTGTTTCAATACTTGTGTCAGTCCATGTTCATTTAATCCACCAATTTACATATCTGTGTCAGTTTCATGTCGTTGATGGGGGATACAGCAAGGCCCTCCTTCAACGAGTCTATTCCTGATAACTTCAACACATTATCCAAGAACTAGACTTAGAAACCAGTTAGTACCTTGGGACATGCATGCCTCAATGGCAGGCCTCATCGCTTCCTACAGTCAGTTTACATCATTGACCCCTGATCGGGTGATTCCACGAATGTTCGACTTCAGCTCTTTTATTCACATTCATTGGAATGTACTAGGGTACCTTGGGAATCATTGACATCAATAGTGATTTCCCTCACCCTTGTTAACGATTTACCTCATTGACCGGTAATCAAGTGGTCTCTGTCATGTTCAACATTAGGAAATATATTCACATGGTTAGATTTGTACCACATCAGGATCGATAAGAAGACCCTGGCTTGACTGATCACTCTGTTATGTACTTTTCCCAGGTTGCGACGAAGTTTCTTTTGAACATTGACACATATAGTGTCACACATATCCACTTTGTATTTGTTTGTGGCTATGTCTTGTCATATCGTAGGTCCACTGTGTATTTTTCGTGGCTATGATCAGTTCATATCATGGAAGTATAGATCCACATTGTATCTTAGGTGGCTATACCTTTTTGTTAATTCAATTATGGATTCGCAGTATATTTTAGGGCGGCCATACCTTGCAAGTCTTTATCACCCAAGCATAAGTATGCATGCCTTGGGTTTGAAACATATCATAATATTTGTTTGATGATTGTGTGCAGCTTCTGCCAGGTTCTTCGAGTCCGTACCCTTGCTCGAAAAATTCTACAAAGTACTTCAGCCATCGCGTCTTCCAACTTTGCACTTTGGGGGACAATCTGTTACAACTCAAAATTACTCACTCCAATGATGACCTATTGGCGTCATTACCGATGTCGCAAGTGTCGCATTGTATCCATAAGTTATCACAAGTATCGCAAACATCATACTTTCATATTGCCTATGTCGTGTCTCAAACGACATTACAAGAACACTTAAGACACCTTCAAAGACTAGTTTAAGAAGGAGAAATCACTTGACAAAGAGTACAAAGATTTTACCATGGAATAGACCACTAAAAAGTCATTTTTGAAGGCCATTGCTCCCTTGACTACTGTCAGGGAGTGTCAGTTATCCCTGCCCTCCTTTGGGGGAGCATTGCAACACACTGTGCCCCATTTTGACAGAGTGTTGGCCTATTTGAGGGAATCTTGGACTGTTGAGGAAAATCATGGATAAATCCCCCTCATCTATGGAGTTAGTTGGATTCAAATATGAGGTCAAGGTTGGATCTTAGTGAGGATCCACAACTGATGGAGAAATATCCTCAACCTATCCCAAGAATATCTAAAGTGGTTATGCCTCTCCAAGCCTATATAAGGAGGCATCTTCATGGTGAAAGGGGGAGACATTGAAGGCATCAAACTTATGATCTCATAAGGAAGATAATCAATGAAGCATAGTCATTCTGCTAGTGGATTATTTGAGCAAAGGGTTTGGACAAAGAGAGCTTGGTGAAGTTCTTGCTTGCATCTACAGTTGTAATCACTTTACTTTGTTTTCATTAATATATATGTGATTGGCCTGTTTCCTTCAAGATTATGTTTTTTTACATGAACTTGTCTTTCATAGATAGATCTAGTTTCAAGCTAATCATAGTAGAATAGGAAGCATGTTTTGCCCTTGATTGGATTGCAGGATTTGTCGAGGATCTTGGAGATTGGAGCTCAACTCGAACTGGAATGAGGACAATCATCACAAAAAGGTACACCTTCTTCCTCTTCTCTATACATTAGTTTAAGCTAGGTTTAAAGGGATGGCAGTGATCAACGTTAGCACCTTTTTGTCTTGGTCTTAAGATTCTAGAGCCCAAGAGGGGATTCACCTATCCGTAGGGAAATTTCCCTGTAACACCAATACATATTCACCTAGAGCAAGTGCATTCTATTTAATTACATAACAAACTTTCCTAATTTGGCTTTCTTTGAAACATAGTTTAATGGAAATTCCATGAATTCATGTATGGAGCTTACACAATCTAGTACATGTTCCAAAACACTACATAGGAATGATAATCCTTATTGGGGTAGAACACAAGATATATTCAATTCTCTCTATCACCCTTACTCCCTGTGAATACATTGGTCTAGAGAATGTAGGGTTACCTTGATTTATTTCCCAAAAATTTGAAGTCAATCTCACCTTGGTCTCCAATATACAAAGAAAGCTACCCACCAAAAACGAATGCATGAATAATAAGTAGGAAACAACTTTAGGAAAAAAATCCGCAACGATTATTGGGAATGTACCCATGTAGAAGTTCATGACACAAATTCAAATGAGAGAGAGGTGCATTCTATAGATCTAGATAGGAATCATAATCCTTGGTGGGGTAGAATAAGAGATATTTTATTTCAAAGAAGAGTGGGGGACCTTGTAATGTTTTCTTTGGGGAAAAAAGAAATCTGTGTGTGTGTGTGTGTGTGTTATTGTCTTTCACCCTTGAGCCCAATGAATATGTTGGTCTACAAAATATCCTGTTACCCAAACTTATTGCGCAATAATTCTAAGTCTATCTTGTTATTTTTTCCAATTCACAAAGAATGTTTCCCACCATCAACAAAAAACACATACAATAAGTAGGAATCAACTTAAGAAAAGAAAAAAACAATGATTAATATGAATATAGTCACATAGAAGGCTATGGCGGTACTAACAAAATCACCAGGGACCAACTTTATCTGCATGGTGAAGTTCCTGAATAAATATGTTCCTTGGATTCAAACACCACACTTATCAACCCTATATTTCATCAAGTTTCTTATCTCTACATAATTATTGTTAAAACAAAGCAAGCCAAAATGAAATATACAACAAGAATTGGAGTGGAATGTGT
>CBVK0103800385.1:0-14203 GCA_900067695.1 Picea abies | reverse complement strand
ATAGCTCGTTGGAAAGGTATTGTCGAGGAGATTCATTTTGGGGCCTCAATCATGCCTTTGGCTATCATTGAGAACCTCGATCTCGAAAAA
The DNA here is from genome assembly GCA_900067695.1 of Picea abies. Lineage (NCBI taxonomy): Eukaryota > Viridiplantae > Streptophyta > Pinopsida > Pinales > Pinaceae > Picea > Picea abies. The sequence continues at coordinate 14,113 of CBVK0103800385.1, read as the reverse complement.
CCTTCATTTAGGCCCTCAAAATGGCCCCGGAAATGAAAACCTGCTAAAAATAGTAAATTGCCAAAATGGCCAGAAAATTGTTTTGAGCCATTTGGAAAAGGTGGGTGGCCTCCGATATCCACCTGTATCACTACACTAGGCACTTTTTGTGCCAACTCTTGTGCCCCAAATAGATTATGTTGATGCCATAAGTTGGCACTAAATTTGGTGTAGATTGTCTCGACTAGTGTTTCAACCAAAAAAAAAGAGAAAACCTCAAGGGCCAGAAGGAAAGCGCATTTTCAAAAGAGGGGTGTGACCAAATCACTGGTTGGGGTTTTCCTGAGGTCGAATGGAGGTTTCCTGACACTAGATTCATGCTCTTTGCTCTCGATTTCCCTTTTCATAACCCACAGGATTGCTCTTTGCATAACCCATGGGATTTAATTGCAGTAGCCACATCATTCCACAGCAAAAAGGCCATAGGCTCAGGTTGTGGGTTGTCTTTAAGACTACAACTGTAGATGCATATGAATGTAATCCTCCATCCCTCAACAAGGGACTCTGACTAGCTGGAAACACTAGTGAATATCCAACGAGTTGCTACATCAAAGATCACCATAGCAGGAAGTTCCATTTCCACAATTTTCAGGTAACAAAATTATCAACTTTCACAATTGTTAGATTTGGACTTCATGATCTATAAATGTCCTCATGTTTTATGGTCTAATATATTGCAAGATTAGCATAAAGCAAGCATGGGAGATTTATCTTAACATTATTATTAGACATGGCCACCACAAACCTTCTTACGACTCAGTTGAGAAAGCGTATTTTCTCTCACAATCACTATCTTCCTTGGAATACTTTGTACACTTTGTATATAAAGTTGATTTTGACACTTGGTTATCCTTGTTAGAAGAGGAAAAAAAAACCACGAAGAAGGGAGAAGAAATAAGCACCTTCAAAATTTGTGACCAAATCATGACCAAGTCAACTTGCGCAAATCATGACAGAAGGTATTTTCCCTAGCTCGCTTAAAATGTCAAGCAGAGGGAAGAAAGAAGATTTTAGCCACAACGAGGTAAGTCATTGTCAATTTATAGATTTCTAATTGTCTCAACTTTTATTTTTATTTTTGTTTTTTGTTTTTTATTTAAAAATTTAAAACAAAAAAAATATTTTATATATCTAGAGACATGAGACTGACTAAGAGAAAGAGGCCTTGGCTTTGATATGGGGATGGAGGCCATTAAAAAACTTGAAGGTGTAGACTTGAAAATTCTTTCAAGATACATAGAAAATTGATCCACTAACACTCCTGAAACATTGCAAGAAAATCAACCCTGTCAAAGGGAATCAATTGATTCCCCAATCACACCTGGATCGAGAAGAATATCGAGGAAATAATTCATGATAACCTCTAAGAATTTGGAAGAGAGAGCGAAGACCTCCAATTTCAAAGCCACTCCTGGGACCCAAACTTCTTCCACAACGCCATGTTTTGGATATTGCATACAAGGATAGAATACGACATGGTTTCAGGAAAAATACGAATATCAGATGTTGGGAAGGTTTTTGTGAACAGGTTGAAGGAATCATGCCTTCAACAGTTCAAATACCATCTCTATTTGTCGTTCTCAAAGATACCAATGCACCTACAAAAATTTGTAATTCACAACATGGAGTCTAAATTTGGCGTAGGTTGGTCAGTAAAAAAAGTGAAAAGACAAATCTCTCAGAATTGCAAGAGATTTAGGCGCAACCAAACAAAGAAGATAAAAAAACTCTTGCCCGAGCAAAGGCTCAAAAAAAGGCCAATTGATGTCAGTTTAAAATTATGGAAAGAACTTGTAAAGTCATATGAGAAGTCAGATGTACGAAGGAAGTCCGGTGAGGAGAGTACCCAGGTATTTGAATTTGCTCATAATATTATATCAAATTTCTTAAACGATTTTTATATTTTATTTGTGCATAGTTAAATTGACTTAGTGTATGTTTCAAGACAAGGCCTCCAAATTTGGACTTGCAAAAATCTGTGCCACGCATCATAGTGGCCAAAAAGGTCTACAGGCCTTGATCTGCATGCTTGTAACTTTATATTTATTATGTGAAATGATATTTTTTTTATTTCCTAGAAAAAAGTAAATGATTACAAATGTATTAGTTTAACTAGTCCATGTGCCATGTTTTGACAGGAGGACAAATATGGTCGACATCCTACACATTTTGAAAAGTAAACTTTTTCAAAACAAAAATTGGACCGAATTTATAATATGGATGGAGAACGAGGTATCAATAGTACTGAAGGATCCCTTGCCTTGTTTTTTCCCTAGTTTTTGTCAATTGCTCCCCGTTTGGGAATCCTTGCCCTTTATTTCCTTTAAATTTTATGAACTTGTGGAATGTTCCTTGCAGTTTATGGAGTTTGGAAATACTAACCCTTGTTATGTGTCTCTTGATAACAAACGTAGTTTTCCTACCCATTCCTTTTAATTTATTTGTATTTTCCTACTATTTCGATAAGTTGGATTCTCATCCAACATTCATAGGGTCTTCTCTCCCTTGGATCATGAATTGGATGTGAATAGTTAAAAATGGTGGTAACCATGCTTTGATTATACATGGAATTTTTGTTATCAATGTGGGGGGGAAATGGAGAACAAAAAAATTGAGCTTTCATGTTACTCTACCCTATGATGGTTTTTTGAAGGTGCTCTAACCTTGTATGGTGGTTTGTTCTTCCTTCCCATCTCTTTTTACAACTTTAATCTAATTTTTTTAATTGGTCTCCTCCTTTACACTTGGCCCTTACCAATATTGACTTGTTGCATTAAACTAGTCGTTCCCATGCTAGTCTCACCATAGACCTTTATCAGAGGGCACCAAAAAAGGTTAACAAAGAGTGTTGACATTAACTACCTAGTTTTATATGTAGGCCATATTCATTTCATTAAATTAGTCTAGTGGAGTGCCCCTCGACTTGAGTTATCCTTGTTCATTATTAATATACTTGGTTCTCAATAGTCTCGAGTCTCCTTGATGGGTCTCATGTGTGATTGTTTCATGTCTAACCTATCACACCACCCACATAATAATGTGTTTTTTTCAAAATCTCATGAATTTTCCCATTCAAGCACTTTACATTTTTATATGATTTTAATTGCTTCTTTTAGTTTAGGATTATTTTACTTGCTTGGAACCCTCAACTCCTCTCACAGGGATCTCTTCCCTCCCTTTATGGGAACTCTTGTCTGAATTTATATTGTTTTTTTATGTTTCACAAGAGAATCTATCAAAAAATTCAAGAGCTTTGAAACAACTAAATCAAAGATCCAAACATGTCCTTACATGTCATCCTCTCCTCTCACTGGGATCTCTTCCCTCCCTTTATGGGCACTCTTGTCTGAATTTATATTGTGTTTTTATGTTTCACAAGAGAATCTATAGAAAAATTCAAGAGCTTTGAAACAACTAAATCAAAGATCCAAACATGTCCTTACATGTCATCCTCTTTGAAATATGATAGATGGAATGATCCTTCATTGAATCAATGATTATTCTCTTTTCCTTGGCCTTATTATGGTGAGCATCTAATTATGTTGGATTGACAAGTTTCATAACCACTTTCATGACATGCTCTCTAAGATTAGCTTCCTCCATAATAATTTGTAACCTAATCTTATGAAGAGAAAAATTGGAAGCTCATTCCAACGTGTCACACCCTCTAATACTGAGAGTCATATTACAAATTATGAATTGATCCTAAAATGAAAAATCAACAATAAATGAAGTAGACATTGCCTTTCAAAGGGTATTAGCGCTTCTCCCAAGAAAACTCCATATATATGTATAGGAGACAAAGTTCAATTACATGCTTTTGGCTTCTTACTATAGGCCAGTACAAGCCTCCGAGTTCTCAAAAACCTTATCTAGGTAAAAACACAAAAACCCTAGCTCCAACGAAGAGAGTCCAATAAGATAAGATCACACTAACAAGTCCTCCTTGGCCTCATGCAAGGCATATCCTTTTATATTCCTCCTTGTTAGGTACAACCCTAGGGTTTTTCATGAAAATATAACTCATTACCTCCTTAGAGTAGAAACCTTAACACCCTAAACTTCAAGAATGCTCAAGAAACCATAATGCATGAAACGAGTGAAAAAAAAAAGTAAAAAATAGAATGAATAAAGGAGAAAAAGAGACTAATGTTTCTCCTCCTACATCTCTAACTCAATTGTAAATAATAATAAGCATAATATTATCAATCATTTCATCATCTCCAATGTCTAATTCACAAGAACAAACCTAATCATCTTACAAGAGCAAGCTCCCAACAACTGACATTTTTGTAAACATCATAACTTCTGCTAGGTTTTCCTCATCAACACTAGTCTCTTACTCCAAGAAGATAAGTACAAAGAAAAGAGCACATTGATGATGACAATTATGAATGAACTATCTCATTCCTTTACATATAGAGAGGTAATGAAGGCCAACAATACGAAAGTGGGCCTAAAACCTTACAACCAACCTACCACAAACAAGTAGTCCCACACATGTGAATAACTCATCCTACAAGTGATATATGTCAAGCTCTAAGGTGATGATGATCCACAAGAAAATCTCTAATACAAGAGCACTCCTCATCCAAAGTCCAACACTCCTCCTCCAAGGGATCCAATCATCCAATCCATCTTCAATTCAATGTGCCATTTTTTGGTCCAACCACATACATGTCCACTCCCTCAAACCAAGCTATCATAAGTCAAGTACAAGCCTCTATGTAAGAGATCAAAGTATCCCTATATTGCTTATATGTCAATGGCCTCTCGTGGAATGCCAAATTCTCCAAAGACAATTTTGGATAGCTAAAAACTTCATATGTATGTATAGGAGAAGAATTTCAAGTACGTACTTTTGTCTTCTTACTATATGCCAGTACAACCCTTCGAGCTCTCCAAAACCCTATCCAGGTAAAAACACAAAAACCCTAGCTCCAACAAAGAGACTCCAAAAAGAAAAGATCACACAAAAAATTCCTCCTTGGCCTCATGCAAGGCGTCTCTTTTTCTCTTCCTCCTCATTAGGTACAACCCTAGGGTTTTTCATCAAAACCTAACTCCTTACCCCCTTAGAGTATAAACCATAACACCCTAGACTTCAAGAATGCTCAAGAAAACCTAGTGCCTGAAACGAGTGAAAAAGTAAAAATTAGAATGAATAAAGGAGAAGAAGAGACTAATGTTGTCCCTCCTACATCTCTAACTCAATTGTGAATAATAATAAGCATAACTATATTTTCAATGATTTCATCATATCCATTGTCTAACTCACAAGATCAAACCCAAGAATCTTACAAGAGCAAGCTCCGAGCAATGGACATGTTCTTTAAACATCATAACTTCTCCTAGGTTTCCCTCATGAACACCAACATCTTACTCCAATAAGACAAGTAAAAAGAAAAGAGCACAATGATGATGAAAATTATGAAAGATATAGCTCATTCCTTTACATATAGAGAGGTAATGAAGGCCAACAATATGAAATTAGGCCTAAAACCTTACAACCAACCTACTAAAAACAAGTAATCCCACATATGTGAAGAACACCTCCTGCAGGTGAAATATGTCAAGTTCCAAGGTGATGAGGATCCACAAGAAAATCTCTAAGACAAGAACACTCCTCATCCAAGGTCCAACACTCCTCATCCAAGGTCCAACACTCCTCCTCCAAGGGATCCAATCATCCAATGCATCTTCAAGTCAATGTGCCATTTCTAGGTCCACTCACCTACATGTCCACTCCCTCAACCCAAGCTAGCATAAGTCAAGTACAAGCCTCTATGTAAGAAATCCATGTAGCCCCATGTTGCTTAGATGTCAATTCCCTCCCATGGAATGCCAAATTCTCCTAATACAATTTTGGATATCTAAAAAATTCATATATATGTATAGGAGATGAAGTTGAATTATGTACTTTTGGCTTCTTACTATAAGTTATTACAACCCTCTGATCTCTCCAAAAGCCTAGCCAAGGAAGAACACAAAAACCCTAGCTCGAACGAAGAGACTCCAATAAAATAAAATCACACTAACAAGTCCTCCTTGGCCTCATGCAAAGAATCTCCTTTTCTCTTCCCCCTCATTAGGTACAACCCTAGGGTTTGACATTAAAACCTAACTCCTTACCTCCTTAGAGTAGAAACCCTAACAACCTAGACTTGAAGAATGCTCAAGAAACCCCAGTGTCTGAAACGAGTGAAAAAGTAAAAAATATAATGAATAAAAGAGAAAAAAAGACTAATGTTGCTCCTCCCACATATCTAACTCAATTGTAAATAATAATAAGCATAAGATTATCAATGATTTCATCATATTCAATGTCTAACTCACAAGAACAAACCCAAGCATATTACAAGATCAAGCTCCCTACAAGGACATGTTCTTTGAGTTAGGGATGAATTAGGGCTTGAGTACTATTAAGGAATCTCTCCAAAGGATGAATGTTGGACATCGTACCCATGAAGGTTGATGTAACATACTCAGAAATTCAACTTTGGTTGATTAATGGTGCCCTTAATTTTGATTTACCCTCAAATACAACTCAGAATGCCTTCTAGTGTACCCAGGACTCCAAAGGGGAAAGTTGCGATGTTGTGCATCACTTTCTTAGGGATGCAATATGCCCAAAATTGAAGGAGAACGTTGTTTGAGGGATAAGAAGTGCCCATGATTGAAATCCATTGCTGCAACATGTTGTTTTAGGGATGATTTATGACCTTTTAACCCTTTTTGCCATATCCTTAACCATATTGGATTTACTTTGACCTATGGACTATACGTTTTCCACTTTTAACCCTTTTCTTACTTTTTACCATCTTGACCATCTATACTTTCCTTTGATCCCTTTGATTTTTTTATACTTCTTTTGTACGCCATATACCTAGTGGTTTATTGAGTCCATCATGTTGTCACATGTATCACACCATCTTTGCACTATTCACTTTACTCATGACAATGCTCTCCCACTCATCCTTTCTATTTTTACTTTTACATTTGCACATTGACATCCTCCTTCTTGTATCCTTTTTTATTGCATATTTAAATAACCCCTTTTAATTTTTTATGTTTTCTTGGTCCATTGTTATTGGCTTGTTGGTTTGTCTTTGCCTCTTTATTTTCCACTTTACTACTTGATTATTTCCTTTTGTTTTTCATTTTATTGGAGTACTATACATATTTGTTTATTTCTTAATTACTTTATTAACTACTTGTCTCTTGAGTCATTTGCCTCTTCTTTTTTACCCCATTGGCTATTATCTCTTGTTTTTGCTTCACCACGACCATCCTCATTGACTTCCATTTAGGTCTCATCTTATTATCTACATTTTGGTAGCGTCCTATAGCAAGAGGTATTAAATTCCACCATTACCCCTAGGTCTTTGAGACTATACAAAAGAGGGCATCTTAGTTCTCCTTGACATCTTAGTTATTACACATATTAATCAATAGCACTCCATTGTAATATTTCCCTCGCCTAGGTTTTGGCCTTAGTCGGTCCATCTTCCACTTAAATCTTATTAGGTATCATTTTTCCCCTTTATTTCCTTAGAATTAATTTGGTAGCATTACCACCTTATGCTTCATCACCTATGTCTTTCCCTTAACAGATTGTCATCCTTCATCTAGATCTACTTAGTTGTTGCTCCAAACTCTAGTTATTTTAGCATAGTTTGGGTAGAATTTATTTTTCCTCGCTATCTATATTCCTTTTTCCCTTGTAGGTTCTTCATTCATTCCACCTACACCCCTTGTAAGTAGTAATAAAAAAAAAGTGATATTTTTCTTGACTCGTTTGAAGTGGGTTCTTATCAGCCGACAATGTTTGTTAGCCATGCATAAGAGTTTAATAGTGAACCTTTCTCTTTTTATTCTATCTACTCACGCTACATTATAATAATTTTGGTATCTCCAGTGCTACCTCACCTAAGGTGTCCCCCAAGAGGACTTAAACATGTTATAATTTCATATATCCATCCTTATGCCCTCACATTTTCCTTTCAAGTATAAGACATTCTTATATCCATCCTTATGCCCTCACATTTTCCTTTCAAGTATAAGACATTCTTATGTTGAACCTGATATGAAACTAGTTTGATGCTAGTTTACTTGCACATATTCCTTTTCTTTTCTTTTATATTAATAATTTTCCCTCCTCTTTTTTAGCTCCTCGTCATGTCGGACACCCTTTACATTTTTCTTTTGCTTTTCATATTTCAATTTTTCACATGTAGGGTATCTTTGGTTTTGTTCAATTATCTCTTTTCTTGGTCTGTTTGCTTCTTACACTTCATGACCTTTTTTCTCTTTTTGCCTTAGCCTTATTCTTTTTAACTTATTACTTCTTATTTTTATATCTAAGTGGCATCCCCTATCATGCCTTCATACTGCCATTATATATGGCATCATTAACAAAATGATTGACTAACACCTAAACCATGTTGCATCCATTATCTCTAATGACCCAAATGACACCACTTCTCAATTCTACAAAGATCCTCATAATCCCAACTAAATTTGTGACCACACTATCAACTATTATTATGTTGACCTACCTAACTATTGAGTCATAAGGTTATAACCCTACATAGAACCATGTACATGCCTCATGAGTGGGATGGAGATCTAGATTACTTTAGATCATATTACAAAGTAGGATCCATCCTATATCATGAACTTCCTTTATTTTTACCCTAAGTTTGGATGCATTGCTACCTATATCTCATTACCGGTCAATGACCATAGTGATTCCACCTATAATTCTTAGAGTCATGGATCTAATCCTCTCACCCAGCTTACAATCATAGCCATGGTTACACCTCCTACAACCATTTAGACTAACCTTATCATTTAGATAATGGTGTTACCTTTCACCCAGCCTTTGCTCACTCCTAATCACACAATTGTTCCATTTCAACATAGCTTGCCACTTTAAATTAGGACACCTATGCATGATATCATCCCATTGTATTCATCCATGGGCACCATATAGTCAGGTCATTCTCTTAACACGCAACTTGTCCTTGGTCATTTGATATCCACTTACTCATCATTAGTTGGAATGCACTTACAACCTAGTACTTGAATCCAATTGTCCATATCCATGTAATCACAACCTAGAGTATAGCATCATGTCATACCATAGTCCTCCTAGCCATCTCCATACTAGTAATCATTCACTCATCGTTCCCAATAAATACAAAATTGGGTTCCACCACGTAACTTGCAGGACCAATCATAACCCAGCTAGACAGTGATTGAAAAATTGAATGCCATTATAATTGAGTTACTATAATAGCAGTATGTATAGTTTTAATCTATATTAGTGCACCCATAAAGGCACACCATATATTTGTATCCCTTAGAAGGCCTCATCACATAGTAGCTACTTACTCCAATTTCTTACCCAACAACTAATTTGATTAACCCCACTATACCACCTTATCAGGGTACATATAATCTGTTGTAGGGATTTTGCACCCTGCAGGAGCTGAGCTCCCTTAGGTTGTATTAGCGCCTAAGATAGGAATATAGACATAAAATAAGTATTTTCCTAGATCAGATTCATACATGAAATAACCAAAGAAGCAAATTATACATGGATTGACAACCAATCTAATAATATATCATAATATATAATTATACTAAAACTCTACCAATGAATAGATAAACTTGTATGAACAATTGAATAGAGGGAAACATCTAGTATGTCTTCTTTTAATCAAAGAAGAAATATTACAACTTACAAATGTAGACTATAGAGATGGCATCCTTCCAAGCTCCTTGCTCAAGTCTTGCAACCAAATCACCAGAGTAACCTTGCTAGCTATTTTTTCCTCTCCTTCTTTCCCATGGGAAATGGCTTGGTTCTTATAGGGATTTAGGGATAAGGCCATATAGTTATTAGGAAGTTTCATAAGCTCATAATGTAAGTCTTATTGAGTCTAAACCCATAGAAATCAATGGAAGATCTCATATGTTGAAACCAAATCCAAAAATAGGAGCTTGTAGACTCGGTTGCTCCCTAGACACATAGAGAGAGTGACCAGTCGCGTCCTTGCAAGCCAGAAATCACGACCAACCCTTTTGGTCACACCCTTAATGAAGGGAAAGAGCCACTAATCCCTTCGGCCTCACCCTTAAGGGAGACCAACCCTTTTTTTGTCGCACCCTTAATGAAGGATAAGAGCGACCAAGTGGAAATTAAACTAGAATCTCAAGGAAGAAGTGGTGAATGTTGTTGGATTGGATAGGTGATATTTAGGTGATAATAACCTAATGATTAGGTGGAAAATAACATTATAACAATAATATGTATAGTTTTAACCTATATTAGTGCACCCATAAAGGCACACCATATAGTTGCAACCCTTACCATTGCATCCAAAGATCCAAGTTTTTATATTACCACATTCCATACCTAAATTTGATAAGGTGGGAGATGTATAATAACATCTTTCCAAATTGACTAAAATCTATCAAGACTTGAAATACTGTCCAAATGCCAGGACTCAAATCTTCCCATACACACATTTAAGCATTGCTTTTAAGTGGTTCCAACATATCTAAGAGAATTCCATTGTCTTTTTAGCAGTTATGTGACTAGTTCCTCTCCATGTTCTCCATGCAGGATGGTGATTCTTAGAGGTCATATCCATTATCCAAATATCCTAGGGAGATAAAACCACTTTATACAATTTTTTTAGCCATTTTGTTCTAATGATATATGTCGAATTTTCATAGAAGCATTGTGTAGTTTAGCTAGAATGCTATAACAACCAGACTTTCACCCCCAAAGATGGAATGGAGAAGGTGTTAGGTTTGGAGGCATGTTACATCCATCATAACCTCATGTAGTATACTACAACATCCCTCCTTTCAAGGAAGTCACTACCATTAATCATCCTAGACCACATGGTAACTACAACCATAATAGACATGTTGTTGGAGATGGTGTAGTCGATGCAGCCTGTGCACCTCAAGTCAATGCTACCTAGTAAATTACAAAACTTCCTATTACACCACCATCACCACCTCAATAATAACAACCCCTTAGGATAATAGAGTGCAATAGCCAAGTGATACCTCCATGAACACCACTTACCACTCATGTTCTGCCCACTTACTCTATGGCACCTCTAATTACTACTCCATAAACATTTGATACTCCTCACAACCATGAAAAAACCATTTTAGATGCATATGGAATTGACTAAGGCTATATCCCATTAAGTATTGTGACTACCAATAGTACCACTGATACAAAACTGAGGAGTGTTATGCATATCACAAAGCCTAGAAAGAGAAATAAGAGCAAAGTGGAGGAAAAAAAGGGCCTTCGCAAACTAAAAACACTAGCTTAGGCATCTACCAAAACCCATTTCCATCATATAATTAGTAATTAGCCTCCATTCTCGTGCTCAACCTTGCATATTCATTTTAGTCAATGTACCATCCACTTCATCAATAATGACCATGCCGCCTACCCAAAGTGCACCTACCCAAAATGAAATTTTGTTATTGGGTCTATAAAGGAAGTAATGCCAGATGACATTTTCATTAGTACATGCATAGGAGAATATCATAGTCCAATTAATCCTCTAGTTCTACTATCTACTCTTGCTCCATCATATACATGATATCACCTCAACATTGTACTATTGCTTTGAGTTCATTCAAGAAGGGAAAGATTATGTCATCCTAGAGGATCTTAATCCACTTTGACATATCCCAAAGGCTTGGTATATGCATGAAGAAACCAAAAAATAGACCAAGAAGTGGTTGACCTTCAAACCCAATTCTGTAAATATTTCACTTTTGTTGGTTGGTCAGATGAGGTCATTGTAGTTCTAAAGCTGATAAAGGAGACTCTTGGAATCTTGGTCGCATCTTGAAAACTAGTCTCCTTTCTGTAGTTTATCTAGTTTCCTCCTCAAGCTGATAAACTAGTTCTCAAGAAGAGCCCCCTCTCAGAATGATATTTTGCAGGAGAACTTTCTAGTTTTATTTACCTCCCACAACCCTAATCTCCTATTTTGCACATAGGGCATGGGATTGGAAAAATCACCAAATTATCCTAAAACCACCATATTCCTTTGGACTGTAACAAAGCTCCCAATTAACCTGATGGAAGACCTTTTTTCATACATGTTAGTGTTGATAATGTTTCAAAGGAGCATCTCTAGCCATTAATAGGTTGTAATGGACAGAACCCATCAAGATGAATAATATACATGAATGGAAACAAGAAAATTGGAGTAGACCTATAATATGATTGCTAAAGATAGAGGCCATGAAATCCACTTGTCCTCCTTCTTGTCTATTCATTACAACACCATCTCCCAGAGTAATTTTACCGAAAATTCAAAATCAAAGGGGAACCCCAAAAATTTAAACACTTGACCACATTTAATCTAATTCCACCCTTGATAGGCTATCCAATCAGGGATGACATCCTAAGATAACATTTCATAATGGATTTGGAAATTGAATTTTAGAACTTGAGGCCTCATTAAAAATCTAGATAGTCCAAAGTATTGCCCATCGACTCTTTTCCTTCCAAGATAGTAAGAAATGAGTTGTCAAGAAAATGGTCATTGACCTTTTGATAAGCGTCAGACTTGGATAACAAAACACCTTTAATCAACCCTTGAGAAGACTAGTGATGAAGGAGATAGCCAAGGGCCTCTACAACCACCAAATATAGCCAAGGGCCAGACTTGGATAACAAAACACCTTTAATCAACCCTTGAGAAGAATAGTGATGAAGGAGATATCCAAGGGCCTCTACAACCACCAAATATAAGGATGGGGCCAGAGGGAATCCTATTAAACTACAAGGATTACTTTATGTAATATAATAAAATGATAATTAGATCATATTTAAATAAAGCAGTTACCTTGTAATGGTAGCAACAACTACCTCCCCAATTATAGAAAGGGGATCAACCCCAACGTATCAATTGATCTCATTGAAATAAAATCATATCTTTACATGAGTCAATTGAGTATGTTTCTAATCATGTTTGCAATCTTTCTTGTATATTTAGAAAAATATAATGGCATCAAACAAGAAGATTTGGAGTTTTATTTGGTCCAAATTTGAATAACAGGTGGAAGTCTTACAAAGAATCCACCAAGAATGGTTTCAATACAAGCCCTTAACTCCACAATAGTTTGAAAAAAAATGCCCATATAAAGCCCATATCAATTCATTGTCATATCACTGAAATAAAGCCACCTTTTGTAATCAAAAGAGAGTTGGTGGTCGAAGAATAAAAGTCTGATGTTTTCAAACTTGAAGGAGAATTCATTCATTGCCTATTTGATATTGTGGTCAAAGACAAAGAAGAAACTACAAAAGGGTAGTGGAATTCTATTGAGGCTATGTAAACTACACACTAAATCACCAACAATAGTGTGAAACATGTGAAAGAGTGTATTCTAGACTCGTGTGAAGCTATAGAGAAGCCACTGTAAAATCTAAAGTTGTAAGTGTTGGAAATGGTGTTATGGTGTTGGCATTGATGTCAAAGAGGGATAAAATGATCAATGTTGATTATGGAATTGATTTCAAGAAAATCAATATGGTATTATCATTATATGTCTTTGAGATCCTAAAAGTTAAGGAGAAATAACGTAGGAAGTTGCGCAGAAGAAGATCGTGATCATTGTTGATCATGATAGGATCAGCAGTGATCCTATGACTCTAAATCTCAGCAGACATAGCATACAAAAATTCCATGTACAGAAGGAGTAAATAATGCACAAATAATTATTAAAATCTCAGGAGAAATAGCGATGAAACATATCAGAAGCAAGAAACGTTAATCAAATCTCAGAAGGGAAAGCGCATTAACGCGATATGGATTGAATTCCCAATAGATCAACGATCTTGGTTCAGTTGGAATCCAAGTATAAACCCAAAAGATCAAAAGAGATGACGCACATGAGGCTCAAAAGAGATGACACACAGGATTCGTCTATTATCATTTAAGGACAGTCCAAGACCGTCAAATTGAGGGGAAGTCAGAGGTTGGGAAGAATTAGATCTCAACCGATAGATCTAAAG
>CBVK0103800357.1:0-12545 GCA_900067695.1 Picea abies | reverse complement strand
CACCTCGATTGAATATGTGGAACATTGTTACCCTATATTTTGTGGAAGGATTTGGTGGGAACAAAATATCATAAAATATTGAAATCCCAACTTTTAAACCTTGTTTCAACCCAATCATTCACATCCAACAATGTGAGAAAGAATGGAGGAAAGCAGGCTACCGAGACAAGAGAGTGTGGCCATGTATGTTCCCAGATAGACTAGATGATATACAACATAACTAGTGGTGTAAAATCAAAGCATGTGGATGCACAATCGACTAGAACAAAATAAAAAACAATTTCCTTAAATATTTTGAATTCAAAACTAGAGAAGCACTTTTGCAAGATGCAGCAAGAGACATCATTTTTTTTTGAAAAACCAAGTCCCAAAGAAATTCTGAAAAAAGGAAAATCCAAAGTTGATGTGAGATCGACTTCGACTTGTAACTTAGTATTGACACATAACCTAGATAATGTAATAGCTCGTTGAATAGTTATGGAAAACATAATTTTTCCAGGGAAAATTTTTCGATGGAAGAAAAACCACTCATGAGTACAAAACTATGTAAAAACAATCTACTTTGTGACCAAGGAAGAAAAAGAAGAAAAAGAAGGAACGGAAAAGCCTAACTTCTCATCAAGCTATAATGAATTTGTGGAAGGAGAACACCAATTGGATGAGTCCAAAGCACCCAAATGGGTGGATGAATATATCAAGACCAAAGAATTTGACATCTTAGTATATGATCGACCAAAAATTTCAAGAATAACTGATTATTGGTTCGAAAAGCAAACCATGGAAATAGTCGAGCTATTGATGGAATACCAGAATGTCTTTGCATGAGACTACAAATACCTGAAAGGATTAGTATAATAGATGGGTGAGATGAAAATCAATCTGATCCCTGGGGCCAAACCTATCAAAAAACAACCATATAATTTGGCACGTAAATACAATCCCATTCTCCAAAAGGAAATCAATGCAATGTTAGATACTAGAATTATATATCCAATTCACAAGTTGGATGGGAAAGTTCGATGGTTGTGCAGCCCAAGAAGCACAACCCAAAGAAAATGAGAATCTTTGTCGATGTCCGAGGACTAAAAAAACTCACAATAATTGATCCATTCTCAACGCCATTCACTAACGATATCATTAATGAAGTCATAGGACATGAATGATACTCCTTCACCTATGGATTCTCTAAATAGAACCAAATACCCATAGAAAAAGAAGACGAGGAAAAAACTACATTTGTCTCCGATTTTGGATCATTTTCATATAGAGTAATGCCATTCGGCCTTAAAAATGCCTCAATAGTCTTCTCTAGGATAATGGAAAAGGAATTCCAAGAATATATTTACAAAAAAATGGTTGTGTACTTTTATGATTGGACCATATACATCTTACTGAAATACCACATCAAATGACTAAGAATGATGCTGGAAATATCGAGGAAAATTCGTTTGTCCCTGAACATCAAAAAATGCATCTTTTCCACACCTATAGGTATATTTTTGGGACATATCATATGAAAGGATGGGATGAAAGTAGACATGACCAATATCAAAGTCATCCTCGACTTGAAACCACCAATTAACCAAAAAAAATCAAAATATTCCTTGGACACACTAGATGTTATAGAAAGTTCATATGTCAATACTCTGACATCACTTTTCCAATTGATGAGCTATTAAAGAAAGAAGTCGACTTCCATTTGAGCGAGGANNNNATGTGACAAATATTTTGAGTTATTGAAAAAAAAAATGGTAGCAGTTCCCATACTAAGATTACCAGACTAGTCTAGGAAATTCCATGATCATGTGGATGCATCCAATGTCATTGTCAGATCAGTTTTATACCACCCATATGATGACATGGTTGACCACTCGAATGCATATGCTAGTTAGAAATTAGATAAAGAAGAAAGGAAATAATCGATGATGGAGTGCGAAACACTAGCAATAATTTGTACCCTTCAAAAATTCTGACACTATCTATTAGAAAATCCCTTTATATTTTTCACGAACCACTAGGTATTGAAATGCCTAGTAAATAAACCGGTCCATCAAGGGAAAATTTGTTGATGGTTGCTACTCTTTCAAGAATTTAACTTTGAAGTAGTAGTTCGACCAAGAAAAGACCCGACTGGGATAGATGATGAATTACCAGATGCAAATTTTATCAGGGTTGAAGAAGCTCCCAAAAACTAGAGGAAATTGCAAATTGTCTAGAAGAAGGGAAGGTTCTTGAAGATATCCCATCTAATAAATGAAATATCCTAGCAATGAGATATGCACCATTCACTCTAATGAATGGATATATTTATAAGTGACTTGATAATATTTTTTGAAGATGTGCATTAGAGCATGAATGTGAGGACATAATTAATGGAACACATGCAAGCCTCACGGGAGGCCACTTTCAAGCCAACACGATAGCCAGGAAAATTCTCCAAGATTGTATATGGTAGATGAATTTACACAAATAATATTGAGAACAAATAAATAAATGTGATAAATTTAATAGGATAGGCCTACCACTGTAAAAATGAAATTCCCTTGCATTCAATAAACTCAAATTTACTATTTGAAATTTGGGCCATTGATTCTTTCGACCCATTTCCAAGAAGATAAAAAGTATTCGAGGTAAAATATATCATTACAATCATCGAGGAGTTAACCAAATGGGTAGAGGCAGAACCAGTCTAGAATTTCATAAAAGAAACAACTGCAAAAGACATCTACGAAAACATAGTAACTAGATTTGGATGCCCTTTCACAATAATCAATGATCAAGGAACCCACTTTATCAATGGTGCAATTGAAGTATTTCTCAAGAAGTTATTGATCAATAATAGAAAGACGAATACATATCATCCATATGCCAATCAAGTTGTCAAGTCATTCAAAAAGAAATTACACAAGGGCTTAACGAAAATATGTTGACTTGATAGAGATGATTGAGATGATAAAGTTACATAAATAATGTGGGCCTATAGAACAACATACAAAATTTTGACTAGCCAGATGCCCTTCAAGTTGGTATATATTCAAGAAGTAGTAATCCCATTACACTTCGGTGATAACAAAGGTCAGATAACCTCCATCCTAGAATTCAACCATGTTCTTAACACATGAAAACACTTCTATTAGTTAAATCAATTAGAAGAAGAAAGGATTTTGGTGCAACAACATCAGGAATTCCAAAAGAATAAAAAAAAGTCTTGGGAGGATTGACATCTTAAAAAGAAGGATATCAATGATGGAGACTTGGTACTTCTATACGAGAGTTGGGTAAAAGGTAAACCAAGTAAACTAGAAGCTACATGGTTGGGTCTGTATGTGGTCAAGGACATATGACCATCAGGAGCAGTATAGTTAAAAACCTTGCAAGGGAACCCCTTCAAAAAATAGTCAATGGGGCCCACTCAAAAAAATATTATACATATCAGTCTCAAGTCATGTCGGTGTGTTGTCATGTATAACAACCCTCCCAAATTTGTATTTATTATCAATAAATATAATTTGGTCCCTCTTCATTTTCAAAATTCTTTTCAGTTTCAGTTAAATGTTTTGTTCTAATTATGTAAATATGCTTTTTACTTTAATATTATATGAGTATCAATACATTTGATAAGTCTAGTACTGAGGATAGTTCATTTTTTACTCCTATTTGTATTGATTATGCATTTAAACTATTTTTAATTTCATCAATTGAAACATGAAATTCAAATTTCGATTTTGAAATATTCCCTATGGCATATCATTTTCAGGATGATTTCATTTCGTTTAATTGTTTTAACTATTAATATTGATTGTAGAGGGATGGTTCATAAGCTTTTATTCTTGATCATCTCATTTAAACACATATTCTTAACAAGATTATTGGATGAGCTACAAAATTTGTTGGGTTATATGGTAGTTATGATATTTCTCATCTTAATCTTTATTTCGTTTTAAAATTTAAATGATCCAAATGAGAAATTAAAACTCTTGGTTATTCATTAAATTTTAATTGTTATTGTCATAGCCTAGATCTAAATTTAAAGATAAGCTCAAGGGATTTTTTTTTATTAATTGTAATATTAATGATTCAAATTATTAAAATAAGATTAAACAAAATGTATATTCAATCATATCAGTGAATACTCATAATACTCATGTTTATGATTTGAGTTGATCGACCTTAACTTAAAATCCAAGGTAATGATATTCTTTGAAATTCGTATGCCATGTGTTGTTTCCAAGTCGTGTTTACCCCGCTCCATGTAGTAAGTGAGGACATCCTTCTCTGCCATACCTCAACCTTGAAATTATTACCCACATCAAAATCATGACAGTATTGGTACTTGACATATTCACCTGATTTGGAGATTTTTGAAAGTTATGAGTGTTTTTCGTTTTCTTGTGAGAAAGGGTTTGATGTGTTGGTCTCTACATGCACATTTCCACACAGATTTTTTCTCTGTGGGCTATCTGGAGTCTTTTTGGGTATATTACAATGAGTTTGATTTCCAGATATGAACCTCCAAATATTGAATTTGTTGAAGCGAGTGAAGAATATTATTTGTAAATGATGGGGTCTCACATATTAGTTTTGAAAAACGCTAAATTCGTTCCAAGAGCAGAGTGCTAATTTATCATGGTACATTATGAAAAAATGGTTGAGAATTTAGGGAAACTGACAAAAACCCATTTCCATAATGGGTCATTTTACTTGAACTGCAAGCAGATTCTTCAAAATGCTAATAATTTTAGAGATATGAAGGATTTTCTTGATCGGATTTTTCTAGAAAAATTTGTAGCTGCCCATTTTTTCCAAGCCTCCTGGCAATGAATTCGTTGAGGCTAATGAGGATTGCATTCCCGTGCTCAAAGAGACAGGTTGGTTCGAATTTTTAATCATGTTTCGCGACCACAATATACATCTAGCCATGGATTTCCCCTAAGTGATAATGAACATAATGAAATGATTTGGGTATTTCAAATTTATTTTTCATATGACAAAAACAAAGGTTTGATTATACTGCTCTCTCTTTATATATTTATCTTTGTTCATGAATGAAGAAAAAATTCTGAGTTTAATATTTTATGCTCTGGTTTGGCTTTGTTTTGTGAAGTAAATTCTGCTTGGGTCAAATCGTTTTCATCGATCTCTTTTATAGAAACAAATCTCCTAGTTATGAAACTGTAATTGAATATCATCTATAGCAAATAGGGATTTCTTGAAATGATATTATCCATAGAAACAATTGCGTAGAAATTCCAGACCCAGTCCCTTAGATTCAAGATTTTCGAGCTAGGTTTTTAAATCTATGAATTCAATAGGTGATAACGATTTTGGTTTTCCTCAGATCTGAGATTCGAGGAATTTTTCGATAACAATTACATAAAGTCAAAATCAGATGTTTGAAATTGAGACTCAAACCTTTGGATTTTAATAATTCCATTGAGCCTTATGACCAGACTATTATGTCTTCTCTTATCTATGAGTGACCTAAAGTTTTTAGATCCCCTACTCTTGACCCATATGAGGATTGGAAGAAGTCAATCGACTTCAGGAATAAACGCCAAGGGAATAGATTGTTGAGGTATCTCAGTAATAAATCTATAAATTTTTCTAATAATAGTTGTCCTATTCATCTTGTGGATAATCGATAAAAATCGAGAGATCACTTCTCATGAAAAATGACTCTTCACCCACTGTAAAAAAAATTTAGAAAAAAAATCTAAAATTGATCCTAGATTGGAAGCCTTCTTTTGCAAGGAAAAATACTTTGCAGTAGTCCCTATTTGTAATCGATCTATAAATTAAAAAACAATAACTTGGGTTGGAAAACAAAGCCTTTATTAAAGATCACACAAAATAAATTTCAGAGCTCAAGCGTGATAAAAAAACTGAAGGTTTCATGTCCATCAAATCGCAGGAGTTAACATATTTGTGACCTCAGATTTGCACAATCTTTTTTCTTAATTCTCATATACTTAATTTAGAATGTTGTTGGGAAAACTAATAAATTTGTTGTTTTTTATTATTTTATTTTATTTTAGAAAGAGAAACTACATAATTAGGAAATTATGTATCCGCTCTAATTTCATATTGTTGCTTATTAATTATTTTATTTTTATCTATTTTGACAGGTGGACAGAATGTAATTTTGACCATAAATTGTGGAATGATGACAACATCGAATTCCAAGGATCAAGATTATGACGAGGAATAGTTTGTTTTAAAAGAAAATCTTTTTCCTATTTAAAAATAAATAAAATTTGTTGTAATTTGGGAAGGGATTTGGGAGCTAAAACCTTTTAATAATATCCCAATTCCAGATTTCCTAGAGATATTCCGTCTTTAGTTAATGGTATTTGTTATAGATTGTAGGGGGTTTCTTTTCTTATAAAAGAGAAGAAGAAAACATAACAAAGGGGGTTCCAGATCTGAAACTTGCAGGGGGATTCTACAATGAGAAAGTGGAAAATCACACTATCGTATTAGGAAGCTTCTCTTTCCGTAGGATTTAAAATAGCCCTGAATTTATGAATGAATAGGTTATGCACTATTTTTGAACTATTTCTTGAAGGGATTTGATATTTTCGGGGACAATACAGAAAACAAAGAATTTCAAAGTTAATAATAAGTTTGTTTTTTCATTTACAAACACTATTATGTGTTCTATAAGCTTGTTGATTCTTTTTATGAATTCAGTTTTGATTTATCTCTGTTTTTGATTGAAGTGTGAGTGATTGATATTAGTACTATTGCTAGTTTTAGTTTCTTTATATTTTTCAAAGACTTTGTAGAGCTATCTTTACATAGAGGAACATATTTTAAATCAAAATTTGATTTTAGATTCAAAGAAACTTGATTGTATTTAATGATAATTATTTATCATTTAGTTGCAATATAGTTTTGTTTTAATTGCTATTACATTGAATGAACTACTTCTTTAATATGATAGTTTTAGTTTCTTTATAATTTTCAAAGACTTTGTAGAGCTATCTTTACATAAAGGAACACATTTTAAATCAAAATTTGATTTTAGATTCAAAGAAACTTGATTGTATTTAATGATAACTATTTATCATTTAGTTACAATATAGTTTTGTTTTAATTGTTATTACATTGAATGAACTACTTCTTTAATATGATAGTAAATCTGAAATTGAATCTATTTTTTTAAGTAATTGAGTTTGAGTATATGTTATGGTTATTTTAATAACTATTTGTTGAGATATTTCCATTTCATATTTGTGTTTATATTTTTCACATCATATTAACTAATTCTATGATTTGCAAATTAATCCCAATCTTGAATTCAATATCAGTCATTTTCCCCTTTTTAGACATTTTTCTCTTGATTAGGAGTACAGATCATCCCTCTCCTAGTTGAGATAGGATAGTTTAGATTTCCTTTTAGTCATTTACATTATAGATTAGATTTTCATAATTTTCTTATTTCATTTCTTTGAGTCTCCTTATGCAGGAGCAATCCCAACCAAGTGTGGCTTAGCTGAGCCCTTATTTCAACTAACACAAAAGATTTTCCTTCTCAAGTGGCCACAAGAAGGCAAATCTTTCCCTTTGCTTGTTATCGTCAATATGTAATATCATAAGTTAGAAAGTAGAAGGTAGTGTATATATATCTTTGTACATATAGATTAACTTATATTAGCTTGATCTTAGGCTAGTATTAGGACAAGGGTAACTGGAGACCCATAAAACCAGTCAAAATTACCATTTCAGCGGATAAGGGCTTAATTTGGACCCTGACCGGGTGATCTCCTTATAGTTTTGAGCATGGTAATTTTTTTCCATAAACATGGTGAAAACCTCTTCGGGGGTGCCAGTAGGACTAGACTAGGTCAAAAATCCCTCGGGGTGGCCTAAGTTGAAATTGATAATAAAATAAAAAATAGATAAAAAGGAAAAAATAAAATAAAAAGAAAAGCTAAGCAATAAAGGAAGAAAAAGGATTAAGAAAAAACCAAAATTAAGAAAGTAATCAATAAGTCAATTACCATAATTAGGTATAGAAAATTGATTGACAACTACAAGTTATATGACTAAATCAAACTATCAAAGCATTCATTCATGTTAGAATAATTGAATATGAGAAGAGAATAGAGTCCTTTTTAGAAATTAGAGAGGAAACACAAAAATCAAGAGCAAGTTCAGTACCCACACAGTATTTGTGACATTACTTGAACAAACGTATCATTCGATATAGTGAAATAGAAGTGCATCATCCAGTCGAACAAAAAATCATCAATCCAATAAGTGTGAATTCTGAAGATCAAGTGAGAGGGAAAAATATCAAGCAAGCGAGCATCCAAACAATACTTTAAGTAAACAACAACATCATCAACAAAGAAAACATGTCATCAAAATTCCAAGCATTAATCAAATTGACAAGTGAATGGAGATTTACATGGTCAGAACCTTCGACCGATAGTCTTCGATTGATTGGAAGAGCTAACTTGACTAGGTGGCACAAGAAAATATCGACCAAGTCAAGTGTGCCCCTCAAGAAAAATAAATCAACATAGTCGACATGGCTTCTCATAATTTCCCTTAGACTACAACACTTGGTGAGAAATGATCCATAGGACATGGTCAATTTACCTAACATAAAATATGTAATTGGTACTAAAAGGGTTTATAAAACTAAGTATAAATCAAATGACACAATTGATAATTAAAATGCTCGTTTAGTTGCAAAAGGCTATGCACAAAAGGAGGGAAATTATTATACTGAGACATTTTCTTTAGTGGAAAAGTTGGATATAGTAAGGATGGTACTTGCAGTGGCTGCACAATACAAATGGAAAATTTTTCAGATGGATGTTAAATGAACTTTCTTGAATGGTTATGTAGATGAATAAATTTATGTAGATCAGCTAGAAGGTTTTTAAGTTCTAGGTAAAGAAAACTATGTTTACAAGTTGAAGAAGGCCTTGTATGGTCTCAAGAAAGTGCCAAGAGCATGGTATTCTAGAATTGATAAATATTTTCATGATCTTGGCTTAGCTAAAAATTTATCTGGTCCCAATCTCTATATCTTTCAATCATAATAGGACATTTTGATATTTTCATTATATGTTGATGATTTGATCTACACAAGGAACAATGATGAACTATTTCAAAAGTTTAAGTCACATATGATTGTTGATTTTGAGATGACAGATATTAGCGAGTTGCATTATTTCTTGAGTATTAAATTTTGGTCGAAGGAAGATATTATTTTCATGTCACAAGCCAAGTATACTTGGGATATTTTGAAGAAGTTCATATTGTTGAGTTGCAAGCCAACAAAAACTCCATTAGAAGTTGGGTTGAATTTATATGGACATGATGACTCCAATTTAGTTGATGTTACTATGTATCCTCTATTGGTTGGAAGTTTGATCTACTTAACTACAACTCAACTAGATATATATTTTGCAGTCAATATGGTATTGACAATCATGGTAGATCCCAAGGAATTTCATTGGAAATAAGATAAGAGGATTTTGATATATTTGCATGGTACAATTGACTATGGTTTAGTATACATATCTACAGAATATTTCAGGTTGATTGGTTACACATATTTAGATTGGGAAGGCTGCATGGATCACATGAAATCAACTTCAAGGTATTCATTTACCATGGGTTCAACAACAATTTCTTGGAGTATTAAAAAGAAACATACAATTTATCTCTCTGTAGCAAAAGAAGAGTATAAATCCATAGTGACAACAAAAAGTGAAGCAATGTGGTTAAGAATATTTCTATAGGATCTACATCAACAATAGGAACAACCCACTCAGTTTCTACGTGATAATAAAAGTGCCACTAAAATGACTAAGAATCCATTTTTTCACAAGAAGACCAACATATTGATATTCAATATCATTTTGTTTGGGATTTTGTTTAGCAAGGTGTGATTGAGATCATGTATTGCAGGACATACAAGCAAGTAGTAGATATATTCACCAAAGCACTATCAAAGGAAAAATTCTGCAAATTTAAAGATGATCTTGGAATATCTCCAAATGATCATTATGGGGGAGAAATGTTGGAATACTAATGGATTTGAAATATTCTAGATTAATTTTTGTTAGTTGTTATATCTCGAAGGTTTAATTTAATTTAGAGAAACATGCTTGAGATATTTGTGGATATATTGTTGAGTGAATTAAGGATTAATTGTTGAGATATTATAGGAGATGGTTGACTCTCAATACATCTCCTCTCTATGTATAAATGTATTCTTTGGTAATGAGAAAGTTTTAGTTGGGTGTGCATTATTGTTTAATTTATTTTCTCCATTAATTTTCTAGTGTAATTCTTCTTTCCTTATTCTAATTTGATGATATCTTGAACGAATATCCAACTTAGTAAATAAAATTTCTCCATGTAATTCATCTAATAATTAATCAATGATAGGAATAGGAAACTTATCTTTGATGGTATTTTTTTTGATTTGTCTATAGTATGGACACATACACCATTAACCATCATTCTTCATAACCATCACTATTAGTGAAGATAAATAACTTCGGCTAGGTTGAATGATGCTCGCATCTAACATTTCTTGGATCATATGCTCAATCTCTCTATTATATGCATATGAAAACATGTAAGGCCTAATGTTAGGTGGTACACTTCCTAGTTGCAAATGAATATCATGGTCATGATCTCGAGAAGGAGGAAGAATGTTCGGCATATATCCAAATACCTTGGAATGATTATTGATAACTATTTGGAGATCCACTAGAGAAGAGGATATAGATGTTTGAAAATCTAGTGAGCAAAATTGTGAAATTACACCATGGTGTCCATTTTTGAGTAATTGTGTCATGTTGTTAGAGATTATAACATTATAGGGTTTCCCTTGTATACCTCTAAATTCAATTTCCTTGCATTCTAGAAGATGTCATGAAATGTTTTTGAAAAATAAGGGCTATTGTTCCCAATGATTGTAACCATTGGACCCATAATACAACATTAGTGCTACCCATTTGGATGGAAACCATGGAAATATCCAATAAATAATCCCCTATATTGAGCTTAATACTATGGTACTTCCCAAAAAAAATTATGGTACCTCCATTTGCAGTCACTACTTGAAACTATGGCGTTCGAAATAATCTTTTGCTAATTTGTAATTGATGAAGTTACGAGTACTACCAAAATCAATCAACGCTGTTATCTTTTTATTTTTGATGTATCCTTGTTTATTGATGGTTTTTTTAGTATTGATGAAAACCAATGCATGAGAATATATTGTTGGATTAGAATCTTCTAGATCTAGATCTTGTGATGGTTCCAATTATTTATCTTATTCCTCTTCACAATATATGTAGAATAATTTATTCTCACTACATTTATGCTCCTTACTATACTTGTTGTCACAATTGAAACATAACCCCTTTTCTCTTCTTTCATCCATTTGTTGAGGCGTAAACCTTGTTAGTTGAGTGAGTTTAGGAGAGGGAATATAGTGCTCTCGATAGTTTCTACTGGCCACCCTTCTAGTATCCATATTTTTCTTTCCCACTTTCCTTTCCATAATGAAATATTTATCTAGGGATTTAGGATTAAAAATATGCACCTCATGTTGAATGTTTTCATTTAAAGTTCCCATAAAGAGAACTAACAAATTATCCTCCAGAGTGTTATTTACCTCGAGACTAATATTTTGTAATCATTGAATGTACTTTGTAATTAGACCCTTTTTGCAAAGATTTATCAATTGAAAAAATAATGTATTTCTCTTAATATATTCATAATGTAATATCAAGTCATCCATAAAAATGGACCAAGAGATAATATAATTATTTTTTATTTCACAAATACATTGACAACAAACAAATTTATCATTTTATAAATAAAAGGATGCAATATGTACCTTTTCTAAGCTTGGCTTGGTGTAGATCAAAGTATTGCTCCATCTGAAATATCCATTTTATAGGATCTTTACCATCAAACTTCCTCATATCGATCTTTGGAATGATGTACTTCCTTGGTGATGCATTGAAACCTTGATGATGTGGATATTGAAGTCATGAATAATCATGATTCTGGGACTCAATCTTCATTTCCTCTACACTTTCATAATTTCCTTACATTTTGATATCTCCTTTAGGGAGTCTCTCATCTAGAGGATGTAAAATCATGCAAGACATGGAATTTTGCAATTCTAACATATTATTTTCCATATGCTCCTTATTTTCATTCATATTATTTTCCATCTCTTTCATATTTTCATCCATCTTATTTTCCATCTCATCCATATTGTTTTCCATCCCATACATCTTATTTTACTCCTTTCCAATCCGGTGAACGATTGCTTCTCTTTCTTCTTGAGTCATGGTTGAATAATATAGAGATTTAGTTAGTGAAATAGGATATTGAGAAATATTTGGAACCATGTAAGAAAATAATGATTCTCCTCTTTTTCCTCTTTATCACAAATTTTGAATCATCAAAGATAGATCTTTCAATCAAAAGTTATTCCAATTGTAAATTATGTAACTTTCAAACCCTTAATTTGGAGTATGCTTGGATGGATGACC
>CBVK0103800355.1:0-11478 GCA_900067695.1 Picea abies | reverse complement strand
TTCTTTATTATATCTCCGCTCTCATTTCGTGCCGAAAATAATCCGGATCAAGGAACCAATGGTCTTACTTAGTGATTAAATGATAAAGGATATCATTAGCAGATCCTATGGTTGACCCATAAGCATATATAGATGCATAGCCCGATCCAACACAAGTAGCTTCAATAGTATCCCTTGCATATCCATATCCATACCCCTTTAATAGCTAGCATCCCTTTATATAGATGCTACAGTAGAAGGACCAGGTCCAGGTGGTTAAGAAGCATACGTTGATCCTGTTGACTGTAAAGATCCAGATAAATACTCATAGTAGATGGGGAAACGAAATATGAAGTGCTCGGTCTCGATCACAGTCGCTTGAAGATGTTAGAGTTTGTAGGTCCTGTCCACAGAGGTGTCTTCAGAAACACACGTTCCCTCGATCTCCCCAATCTCAATTAGTTGTTTTCCCATCGAGAAATTTGAGGAGCTTAGTAAAAGAGGAGCATTCCTCTTCCCAAATAGAAGGATAGCTAGTATTTATAGTTACCATTCCTATGCGGAGACGAGTATAAATAATGTTATAATAGTGGTGGATAGAAATTGATACCATCTTTCTGAAGGTTTACCAACTAGAAGGTTCCACAGATAAGAAGAAGGAAGTCTGTCCTAATGCCAATAAAGCGGTCTCAAAAATGTTCCACAACATGAGTCTAGATCTCAATCATCTGGATGATAAGAGTTTGAAAGCTTCACAGCTCCTAGATCAGATTTTTTCAGGTTGGACAGGGAAGCTAGGAAAGGAGCTCTTGTCGAACATGTCAGGGAATAGAGACAAAACCTATTGATGGGGGAAACACTCCACTTAATTGTGTCCATCTTACAAATTTCAGCGAAAGAAAGTATTCCCGCACTGCGTATCACTCTGCTTGGGAACATTCATGATTTCGCCTTTCCTTCGGGCTCAATAAATCTATTTCAGTGACTCACTTCATTCAATTTCATAGCTGAATGAATACCCGCAAAAAACATGACTACGTTTCAAGCATAATACAACATATGTCAAATTTAGGTTTGGAAAACTATAATGTGGGCCTCGTGATTGGAAAATCCTCCATTGTAGAGAAGCGAGAACTTTCAAGCAAAGAGGCGTCGGATTTTTCTTTCTGCACAAATAAAAGCTATTGATCCATTGCACAGAGGCTAGATTCACAACAGAACTATGTGCATATCATGCATGCACTATATACCGAGTAATCTTTGAGTACCATCAAAAATAAATAAATGAAAAGGGCAAAGCCGCAAATCTATATCTCTTTAGCACTAAACTCCAATTTTCATAGTTGCCCAAATTTGCCTTTGGATTTGTCCAAACCCTAAAATCAAATATTACCATCTAAACGTTATAATCATTAGATACAATCCACAACCCTATTTAGCTTGATATGCTCCAGATATTTTACTGGCTCTGACTTGGTCCATGTATCCTCCAGCTCTAACTTGGGAGAGACAGGACATGCAATTGTTTATCTTTCCATGCAATTTCTACTCAACTTGCCTCACATCTAATTGTTATGATCATGGGCTTGCCTAATTGGATTCTCTGAAACCTTGACATATCTTCCACATCTGTTGTATGTAGATTAAGTGAGGCCTTTTTATGCGTCATACAAAGGTATGTTCTCTATCCTCACTTACCCTCTTGGAATAGCTCTAGCTTGGTCCATGTAGCCCCCCCTCGCCAGGTATGGATGAAGCAACAATTCTTAATGTCTAGCTTCAAGGCTACTAAAATTTCTATTTAAAATTTGACCAAAACCTCAAACCCCACAAGTTCTAGAAGGATATGTCATCCTAGAAGTTTCCAGGCATGTCCATCCATAGACAACAAAATCCATTCTAAGCCTACACTAGGCTATCCATCAAATAAGCAGAGTGTTTGATTAAGTTCAAACAAAATCAATTAAAAAAATTGCAAACTCTTGGTATGCTATTCTTATTCAGGTTTAAATGCTTAGACCATTAGGCATTGACATTTACCCTATAAACAAAGAGGAGTAGCACCCTTAAATCATTAAAAGTAAAAACTCATTAAAATTAAAGGCTTTAATAATGAACAGACTCAATGCATATGAATTTTTTTTTCTAAATACATGGAAAAAGATGTAGCAGAATACCGACAATAAACTGATTGCAATCAATAACTCTGTTTCCCGCAATAAGACATCAAATAGCTGTTTGGAAAACTATAACTTGGGCCTCGTGATTGGAAATTCCTCCATTGATCATAATGGAGAAGTTTCAAGGAGAGAGATGCCGAAATTTTCTTTCTGCACAAATAAAAACTATGGACCCATTGCATAGAGGCTAGATTCACAACAGAACTATGTGCAGAGTATGCATACATTGCATACTAAAGATTAATCTTCAGAGTAAAACATCATAAAAATGAAAAGAGAGCACAAGCAATGTGGGTGTCCAACGCCCACGCACTGAGCGAACAAGATTTGAACCTGTGCTTTCCAATGATATTCATGGCCATCCTCCACCACTTGTGCCTTTTAAATAACACGTAGCATTTAGGAAAAATGTGAAACACTTGTCTTCCCACTACTAAGAAATATCAACGTGTTATATTTCATATGCACCAAGCCCACACACACTACTTATAAGTGAGAAACGTGGATGACATTCCTCCATATATGCACCACGTGAACACTTCCCTGACACTTGTTTATATTGTTGTCTAAAGTTGTAAAGCAACTTCTTGGCATCTCGTGCTTCTACTAGACGAGGTCATACTCTGTCCTTCAGATCCAGAATTCTAGTATTTTTTTTATTATTTTTTTGATGCTATGTAACTGAAAACATATTTCCATACTTAAATTGAAAGTTTCATCGTCAGAGAGAGAAAATATGGAGAGGGGAATATACAAACTAACAACCAAGTGTTCTCGGATTGCCTCAAGGATTACGATGACAAGCCAACCCTCTTCCATTAGGGAGCTCTTAAGTTGTTCTTGCATATTATGAAGGAAACAAATTTCCAAACAAAGGTAACTAATCGATTATTTATATGGAGCAATGCCACAATCCCACTAAAACATTTTTTCACCATACAGAGCAGTCTTTCACCAATGTTGGTCTACAAACTTCCTAAGTAGGTTGATTTTGACTATGGATGTCTTGTCAAATTTCTGTCAAGGAAATTTAACCTCACCATGTTTGAAAACTTTGACGTATATCTGCAATAAGAAATGTCACATATGTGCAAAACAACCATTAAAAAACCTCAACAAAACACTACATATCAATTAGCAATATCTCCAACAATTAAATTGTGTGCATAGACTTCATGCACCTCTATCGCATTAACCTCATGTTTAACCCAAATTGTGTTTTAAGCATAATGTTTGGCCTGCAGGCACGAGCCAAATCAACTTAACGGTTTTATGGTTTTTTTGCATTTGTTTGAGCAGTTGTATGCTTTTCCTAGCATTAGTGTAGCTTCAATGGTATTATGGCTTGGATAGGTCTCCTAACTTCAAATCATTATTGGATGCCCTTCCACTACTCAAAATGCCAAATTACAACTTTCATCTTGTATCTTGGTTCACCAAGTGCCTACGGTTCGGATTTTGTTGAAAACAATTGGTTAATATTTGATGAAAGATGGTGGCCCATGGGATTTCAACCTTGGTTATTCCTATCAAAAGTTGTAGGCACCCCATGCTAGCCAGCATTCTTAGATAACATTTATTGGAGACTAATGTACATAATTGAACATTATGGGCATTGGGTTCCTAAAGCCAAGACAACCCAACCCACTTAGGTGGGTCGAGTCTCAAGACTAATTTTAAGGAAGACTTATTACATAGAGATAATTTTAAGGCAAAGCTCTCCCTTTTGTATCACATTTGGTTTCCCTTTAGTGGGAGATGAAAGACTTATTGAAGCAGTAGGTCATGAGAATTGGGGATGCTACTTTTTGCATTTGATTTCCCAGCATGATATTGTTCCTCGGATTCTTTTTTCACCCCTTGACTACTATTTTTCTATGTTGGCATAACAAAGTTCCATATTCTTCTATTCAAGAGGCTTGTAGGAAATCTTGTAGGATTCTTCTTAATAATGTCCTGCATTGTACTTCAAACTCTGTGTTTGATTCTCAAAAGTGGTCAGATGGGGTTACAAAGAGAAGCCCATATAGACCTGTTGGCACTTACATGTTTTTCTCATCAAGCCATGACGCATCTTGTATTGACAATTCTGACACCGTTTTGAAGATGCTTCATTTGACAATGTAGCCATGAAAAACTTTCGGATAATACTGTAGAGGACTGCTTTTTAGAGCATATAGGGTATGCTTTGGTTTCGAAACGTGTCATAGAAAACTCCATAAGTGGGAGAAGATTTGCAAATCTTGATTCAGAAATCTATTACTACATGGGAATTTCAGTGCAGTTAGAAGCTACTGGTGTTGGAGCTCAGGCAATACTCAATTCTTTTCTTGAAATAACCAAAAATATTTTCTTAAAATAACAAAAAGAAAATTATATCTAATGTTTTAGTTTTATTTATTTTACTAAACATCAGTAAACCTTTTTGAAAATATGTATTATATATTAGCATATCCAATTTAACAAAGGATTTATTAGCGATAGCTTTCTACAATTTTATAAGATTGTACTGTAGCATTGTCTTTATCTGCAATTTTATAAGATTGTATGAATAAGTGGACTATATTCAACATTGGCAGGGACTAAGCTGCTATGCACCACTTGTTGCAATTGGAGTTGAGCATTCACACATAGTTATTATTTAAAACTAAATGTTGTATTATATAATTATATTTTTTTTAATTTAAAAGATATTTAAGTAAAAATAAAAATTTAATATTAATTGAACATAAATTATTTAGTATATAACATATTAGATGATTAAATATATGTATAAATATTATATAATGAATTAGTTTAAAAAAAAATCTTTTTTTTTACAAATATGTATTTCTATGTGATTGTTTTTATAAAAACAAATTAATAAGAAAAAAATATGTATTTATACTGTTTTATATTTAGTTTTATATAATGGAGAATATAGTTGTTGAGAAAATTTGTTGAATAGATTTATGTAGTTTTAAAATAAAATTGACATGATAAGTTATAATTGATGAAATACATAAAACAATCACAACCCTTATAATGTTACATGTATAAATGTTTTTATAATAATAAATTTTTAAATTTTATTTTAAAAAAATATTATTTGTATATTTTTTAAAACCATGTTATAGTATTACACTTTATTTAAAATTTGAAATTGGATTGTAATATTGGAAAAATGAATTAATCAAAATTCAGATTCAATTGCAATTGAACATTATTAAGTGTTGTATAGCAATATTATGTAATTTATTAGGTATCACTTATAGGAAGTGTATGTTACTATTGAGAAATATTGCATTCCTACATAATCCTTGAGGAATGTTGCAATGCCACATAACCTTTGATGAAAATTGAAATTCCACATAACTTTTGAGGAACATAGAAATTTGGCATTAGTCAACCACAATAAACATCACAATACAAAAAATAATCATTAAGGAACATCATAATCCAACATAACCCTTGAGAAACATCCTAATGTGACATCATCATTGAGGAAATACCAATTTCACATAATTCAATGAAGATGAATGTTGCAATTCCACATAAAAATTAAGGAATGACATAATCCATCATATCCCTTCATGAATGTCACAATACGACATAACCCTTGAGGAACATTGCAATTTGGCATTAGTCCACCCAGATGAATGTTGCAATGCAACATAACCATTAATGAACATCACAAATTTGTTACAACCGTTGATGAATGTCTTTATGCGACAAAACCATTGAGGGATGTGGAAATTCCACATAACTCGACCAAGATGAATACCATAATGCATCATAATCATTTGGGAAAATCACATTGAAACATAACCCTTAAGGAATTTTGGAAGGTAAAATAACCCTTAATGAATGTCGTAATATGACATAATCATTGAGGAATGTGGAAATTCAACATAAGTCAATGAAGTTGAAAATCACAATGCAACATAACCATTGTGAGATTTAATAATACTATAACCATGGAGAAACATCACAATAAATGTATATGTCACAATGTGACGTAGGCATTTAGGAACATCATAATCGAACATAACCCTTGATGGACATCACAATGCAACAAAACCATTGAGGAATATAGTAACTTTACATAAGACAACCAAGGTTAACATAAGTCAACCAAGGTTAACATAAGTCAACCATAATAATCATTGCAATATTAATAACCATTGAGGAACGTCACAATCTAACCTAACCCTTGTGGAACATTACATTGCAATATAACCACTAAGGAACATAATTCAACCAAGAAGAATGTTGTAAGGATACATAACCATTGAGGAACATTGCAATTAAACATATCCTTTCATGAATGTCGCAATGTGATAAAACCCTTCAAAAACACTAAAATCCAACATAAGTCAACTAAGATGGACGCCACAATATGACAAAACAATTAAGGGACATAAAAAATGTGACATAACTCTTTATGAATGTCAAAATGCAACATAACCATTGAGTAATGTATTAATTCTATATAATTTGACTAAGATTAATATCATGATGCATTATGGCCATTTAGGAACATCACACTAAAGCATAACCCTCAAGAAATGCTACAAGGTGACATAACCCTTGTTGAACATTGCAATGTGATGTGACCATTAAGGAATATTGAAATTCAACATAAGTCAATGAAAATTTATGTCGCAATGTGAAATAATATTTGGGGAGTCACACAATCCAACATAATCCTTCAAGAACATCACAACGTGACATAATATTTTATGGAAACTATAATGTGGCACAACCATTGAGGAATATATCAACTCGAAATATGTCCACTAAGATGAACATCACAATACAAGATTACCATAGTAAACCATGGTTAAACCTAACCTACATGGTCAACCATAGTCCACCAAGATGAACGTTGCAATACAACATAACCATTAAGGAAGATAATAAATTGAGCATGACTATTGATGAATGTCAAAATGCATCAAACACATTAAGAAATGTGGCAATTCCACATAAGTCAACCAAGATGAATATCACAATGCATCATAACCATTTAGGAACATCAAATCAAACATAACCCTCTAAGAATGTTGCAAAGAGAAATAACCCTTAATGAATTTCACAATATGACATAACCATTGAGGAACAGAGCAATTTGCCATATAAGTCAATGAAGATGAACATCGTGATGTGACATAACCATTGTGGAACCTCATAATCCAATAAACATGGAGGAAAGTTGCAATGAATCTATCTGTCATGATATGACATAGGCATTGGGTAATGTCACAATCA
Source organism: Picea abies (assembly GCA_900067695.1). Lineage (NCBI taxonomy): Eukaryota > Viridiplantae > Streptophyta > Pinopsida > Pinales > Pinaceae > Picea > Picea abies. Next base: position 4,069 of record CBVK0103800355.1, on the reverse strand, counting down.
AACATAACCCTTGATGACCATCATAATGCAACATAACACTTGATGGGTGTTACACTGGGAAACAATTGTAGAGGAATGTAGTAATTCGACATAAGTCAACTAAGATGAACATATTTATTGCGACATAACCATAGTTAACCATGGGTACACATGGTCAATAATAGTCAACATGGTCATTCATAGTCAACCATGCCCAATCATGGTCTACTAAAGTCATTTATATTTGACCAAAGTCAACCATGGTCTAGCATAGTAAAAAATCATTGACTATGGTCCACCATAATAAACCAAAGTCCACCATAGTCAACCATTGGAAACTAAGGACAACCATGGTTAACATTAGTCAACCATCATAAACATCTCAATACAAAATAACCATCGAGGAACGTCACAATCTAACCTAATTCTTGAGGAACATTATATTGTGACATAACCATTGAAGATAATAAGTCTACCAAGAAGAATGTTAGAAGGCTATATAACCATTGAGGAGAATCACAATCCAACATATCATTTCATGAATTTCACAATTTGATAAAACCCTTCAAAAACATTGCAATTTGACATAAGTCCAGCAAGATGAATGTCACAAAGCGACAAAACCATTAAGGAGTATCACAATTGTGACATAACCCTTTTATGAATGTCATAATACAACATAACCATTGAAGAATGTAGAAATTCCATATAAGCCAACTAAGATGAATATCATAATGCATCATGACCATTTAGGAAAATTGCACTGAAACATAACTCGTAAGCACTGCTCCAAGGTGAATCCTTAATGAACATTAAAATGTGACATAATCATTGTGAAACCTTGCAATTTGACATAAGTGAAATAAACTATGTTCCAAAATGTAAGTCTATCATACTAAACTAAGTTCAACTAATAAACTTATAAGTTGAACATAATAGATCAAACACGGAAACAAAGTAAATTATAACTCAACCAAAGTTAACCATAGTCGATTAAGTATGATTAACCACACTAAAATCAAAGTCAACTATAGACAACTATGATCAACCAAAGATAACCATAGTAAAACATGGTCAACCAAAATTAGCATGATTATCAATAATCAACATGATCACCCACAGTCAAACATGATCAACCAAATTCAACTATAGCCAATAACAATTAAATATAATCAACCATAGTCAATGATAGTTCAACATGGTCAACCTTGGCAATCAAATCCAAACATAGTATACCATGATTGACCAAAGTCAATTATAGTCAATCATAGTCACCATAATGAACCATATTAACCAAAATCAACTATGGTCAACCATGGCCTAATTTGAACATGGTCAACCATGAGAAACCATAATTTAACTTGGTCAACCATGATCAACCATACCAAAATATCATAAATATTTCAATAAAATTATAATGATATTTTAATTCATAAATCTACTAATTCTCGATGTGACTAATTTACATCATACCATAGCAGCTAAATAATTAAAAGTGATTGATATATGGTAATGTACCCCTTAATTCTAAGGGATGAAAAATAATATGGATCCACATATGAACCACTTGGTTCTATTGTGCTAGTTACATCACCTATTCCAAAGAGAAATACCGGGCAGGCTTTGTATTGATAAAGATATGGGTTTTCTCGTCGAACGCTGGTCTGACTGAGCAAAATATCAAAACTGGAATTGAGGTCCCTTAGCCTCATCGGTCAATATACTCTCTTTCCCTTAAACTTCGATGGGTATCATATTGCAATGCACATACAAACGAATCGATCGGAGCCAATAGCGGGATCGAAATGATATCTTCCTCGATTCTAGATTTTGTTATTGCATTTTAAAATCTAGTCAATAAAGAAATCTTAAGCCGAAAAATCTTCCAATCAGATTCTTAGGTAGAAATGTCAAGGCAGCCAGCACAGGTGAGATGGGAATAAGATTATTAGCTGGGGAATGAGAATATATAATGTACGAGGATAGGCATTTGCAGCCCACGTTGTCCTCGTTTGTACTGTGCTTGAGTTATATATTTAAATTTATACAGTTGTTTTATTAATACATTTCCCAAATTATATATATATATATATATATATATATATATATATATATATAATTCTGGAGAAGTTATCATTGAATATCATAGTTGAGTTATGTATATTTCTCTGAACCTACGAGCACGTTTGATGGAGATACAGCTATGTCGGCGTCACTAAGAAAAAAGCAATAAGCAAAGGCGTTGTGGTATGTGTCTTTTAGAAGGCTCGAGGGGCAGATTGGTATGTGTCTTTAAGAAAGTTCGAGAGGTGGATTGAGAAATTAGATTATTATGGAGAGCATAGAGTATTGGTTATTAATATTATTATTTTTTAAATAATTATTATAAAAATATATTAAAAAATAATTATTTTTAAATTTAATTAAAAATTATATATTTTTATTTTAAATCAATATTTTTTATAAATATATTCTTATTTTCAACAACATGTTCCTTATCTTGTTTTTATATACTAGTTCACGTGACATAAAATCCTAAACTCTTTTAATATTTTTTATAAATATATTCTTATTTTCAACATGTTCCTTATCTTGTTTTTATATACTAGTTCACGTGACATAAAATCCTAAACTCTTTTAATGAGAGCACATGCACTTGTTGACTAGATATAAGCTCCTTTATTCGTTAATTTGACCAATGGGTATTTGTACGTATAAAATTACATCTAAAGTGTAATATGAAAGGTGCATGTATTATTGCATTGATGCACGCTCGATAGTTTAGTTAGAAATATTGTGAGAGGAATGGTTCTAGGGATGAAAAACTAAGCTAAGACCGTTGGTTTCTATGACCAAATCCAAAAAATGAAAATGACATGATGATTTCTTGGGGATTTTTTTTTTTAATAAGTTTCTTCATTTGTATTTATAGATAATATTCCACGTTTGTGAGGTTTAAGTTTTTTAAACTTATTAGATTAATTTTTGTGAGGTTTGTTTTTGGTGATACATCAACCTTTATTAAATCTATGGAATTTTTGGAAGAAAAGAATTATACAATTCACTTTGTCCAATTTCAGAATTATCTAATTAATTGTATTCCATTTACATCATTATGGTGCTTTATTGTATATCTAATTAAGTGTCTCATTGCATCATTGCTTTGTTAATTTTTTTTGTTAAGTTGAATTTTGATACACTTAAAGAATTAATTGAGTATTTTTTTTGTTAAGTTAAATTTTGATACACTTAAAGAAGATAATTGAGTATACTATTTTGAAGTGTAGTCAACGGTTAGACATTTGTGATAGAAGATAATTGAGTATGTTTACTTTGAAGTGTCATGAAGTGCTAAATATTTGTGATAATTGAAATATGTGAATAGGTGAGATTTTTGTGGTTATATTTGGAATAATATGTGAAAGATTAATAGTTTGAAGGGTTGGGAAGTGATTTTTGCATTCTTTTTATTAGGTTAGGTTCAATTTTTAATGAGATATTGGTCTATTGTATGAGGCGTGGTCAAGGGTTAGACATTTGTAATAATTGGTGAAACTCTCGTGGTTATATTTGGAATAATATGTGGAGGATATTGTGAAAGATTAATAGTTTGAATGGTTGGAAAGTAATTTTTGCATTCTTTTTGTTAGGTTAGGTTCAATTTTTAATGAGATATTGGTCTAATATGTCTTGGTTAAAATGGTAGATCCTTCCATTTAAAAATTTTTGACTTTAGATAATCAAAGTTTTATATTAGATTTGACTTACAAGTTATTGCATTTAAAATTTTTTGACTTTAAATAACCAAAGTTTTATATTAGATATGACTTACAAGTTATTGCGTTTAGTTAATATTTATAATAATAATTAACTGAATTTAAAATTTAAACTTAAATCTTGTTATTGTGATCCTATCAATTACTAATTCCTCTAAATCAAATTTTATAAAAATGACAAACAAATATAAGTTATAAGTTCAAATCCAAAGGAGTATCTTTGCTTTAAAGGTATCCATTGTCCCACAAATTGTCTCACTTAAGTAATACCTTAAAAATTAATGGTGGTGGTGGTGGTGGTGGTGGTGGTGGTG